>VZTD01004942.1:760347-807511 GCA_013397725.1 Rhagologus leucostigma | reverse complement strand
GAGCCAGACTGGTGTGACTGGGACACGCTGGGCTCTCCCCGAGCCAGACTGGTGTGACTGGGACACACTGGGCTCTCCTGGAGCCAGACTGGTGTGACTGGGACACGCTGGGCTCTCTCCGAGGTCTCTGGTCTACAGCTCCCGCTCCACATCCCCCCGAATCCCTGCTGGAGTGCTGGGGGACAGCCCCACAACAGGAAACGCCGCAGGCTTCGTTAACGAACCCACCTAATTAAGGCCATGTGGAGAGAAGGGAAGAGAGGCAGCTTTGTCTCTTTTGTTAAATACTGACTGTTCACCCCATGGTTTATCCCCAACTCACCCCAAGCACAGCCCAGGACACCACGGAGCCCCTCCAAACGCTGCCACCGGAGCTTCCCTGAGGAAGCGGGATGGCTGCAGCATGAGGGATTCATTAAATTAGAAAACTCCGGCCTCCGAAGGCCTCCCCTGGCCTTCCACGGAGGGTGGAATCCCACAACTGCTCCGAGTCCGGGCTTGGTGCAACCTGGGGTAGTGGAAAATGTCCCTGCCCGTGGAAAAAGTTTGGAGCAAGATGGTCTTTAAGGTCCCTTCCACCTCAAAGCAGGCTGTGATTCCATGGGATGGCTGCATACAAGGCTTTGCACCTTGTACGTGTATCTATTAAAAACGGGGATATGGATAAATTCAAGACATTTTATGTGCACGCTCCCACATAAAAGGAGTAAAAATTACGTATTTTTATATCTGTAAGAGGAAAAATGTCCAGGAAAATCACACCCTTGTTGGTGCGTAGCTCACACCCCAAATTCTACAGTGAAATCACCCTAATTTCCTGAATTTTATTTAAAAAAAAGGAAATATTTAACTGTGGCTTACGAAGAATTATTCCTACTCCTCCGATACCTCTGGTAGTTAATCAAGACTATGAAAGTGGTGACCTGAATTAAGACAAAGTGTCAGGGAATGTAATTACAGGACAATTACCCAGATCCATTATTTTCGTTCAGCGAGGAGCTGATCCAGAGCCAGGCACAAACCCACCCTGGGTGTCTGAGCACAGCTCCAGGCGCTGCGTTCTCCACGGATTTCACACCTCGTCTGCAGGATGAAACGCTGCCACACCCCCAAATTCGTATTAAAATGTGTCCCTCAAGGGCAGCAGAGGTAAAGGAGAAATCGGAGAATTCCAGCTCCCAACCAAAAGCCCCACCGAGGAAGTTTAAGGAGGAAAAAGAACACTGAGTGGATTTCTGAAGGCATGGCATGGCCAGGATTATTTTTATTTTTTAAATGCAGGGGAAGAAAAAGTTTAAATATTTTTTTGTTTTGTTTGAAATACAGGAAATTTGCACAGCCTTTCCAGTGGAAATTCAGGGTGGTTTGCTCTCAGCAGTAAAAGATATTCCCTAGGATAAAAAATTTAAAAATCACGTAATTTATCAGTCTGGAGACAACCTGTGAGGTGTTAATAAAGTACCAGAGAAAAATCCATAAAGCAGTTTGGAAGTTACTCGGTGTCCAAAGCAGGATAAAATCGGAATTCTGGAATTCTTCCCTGAGCAGGGAGGGGAAAAATATTAAAAAGCCTTTTTTACACAAATATTTGATTCTAAAAGTGTTCCTGAAACTTAGAGGGGAAAGAAACAGCTCCAGCCCTGGAATCCCCCCACGCTGAGCGTTTCCTGGGTCAATCCCAAACCCAGCACCACCAGATCCCACGGAACGGGAATGTCGATCCCACAGCACAAACGAACGCACACCCGGAGTTTTACCATAAAAATGAAGGTATTTATTCAAGAAGTACAAATTTGATGGTACCAGCCATCGTTGAAAGCCATTCCCGTGAGGCAGAGAGGACACAGAGCCGAGTCCCTCGCTCAGAGCACACGGAAGCAAAGCGTCCCCAAGTGTCACCAACACAGTCCTGGCCAGCATTCCTCAAATCCACCTCTTTTGAAACATTCCCTGGACTTGAGAGGCACAAATAGGGGGTTTTAAGCCAAGACCAGTTTGTTGTTTTAATAAAGCCACCAGCTCCAATTTCTTTTGTTTCCAATTGCCTTAAATCGTCTCCAGGCTTTGGAGCGGATTCCGATTTCCTGAAGGAAAAGAAAAAAAAGGGATTTGGGAAATGAGCAGGTGCAGAATTGTCCGGAGCTCCAGATGAACGGAAGGTTTTAAGGCAGGAGTCAGGATCTGAAGTTGTCTCTTTGCCCCGTGGCTCTGAGTGGTCTTCACGTGGAAAACGGACAAATCCAGAGCTCCTCTGGATCGACCCTGGGAGCGTGGCCCTGCTCGGCGGGTCGGGACACGATTTTCCATGGGAAATTCAGCAGACACGCTGGGTCAAAGTCTCAAAGTCCCTTTAAGGAGCCCGTTGGTTAAAGCATCTCGTTTTCCAGCTGCCTGCCTGGTGTAGGCTCAGCCAAGTGTCTCCCTCGGGAAGGAGAGCTCCAACCCCATCCCTACGCAGGATCCACGCGGGTGGAATTTGGGAGACGAGAGGCACCTGCAGGACACAGCAATCCCAAACAATTCCTGGGAAGAGAAGTCTCGGAGCAGACTTGTGTCTCCAGTCCTGAACCAGAAGTGTCTGTGGCTGCAGAGAGAACAGCAGGACATTCATCATTCGGGGAGGAAACACGAATGTGGATGCCGGGAAATCCAACTCCGAGGCTTCCCAGGGAATCTGCAAGGCAGCCACCGACACCCAGCGGGCTTGGAGCAGGTTCTGCTGTTTTCCAAGGAAGTTGAAGAGTGGACGAAGCTCACCCTCACACCCAAAACAGGGTTTTTTTTTTTAAAAACACCTTTCTCAAACATCTCTAATCCCACTCCAGAAGAGTCCAAGCTGTCCCGGAGCTTCCGGCCACGATCCAGGAGGGATTTGATGACAGGGAAAGGCAAAGGCAAAAAAAAAAACCAAGCTCCTTTTTCTAACAGAGACTACTTTCACTTCCAAGTAACAGGATCTGAGCAGCACAGGGAAAAAGCCAAAAAAAAAGAAAAATTCCTTTTTTTTTTTTTTTTTAAATGTAAACATTCTCTGCATAAGGTGCAGGGTCTCGGATGTCTGTACAGGAACACGGAAAAAGCTTGGGAAAGAGAGCTCCAGAGCCAGAAATGCAGCTGCCCCTTCCACTTCTGAAGCATCACAGACATGGAGAAAACGTTCAGCATTCACTTTTGTCAACACCTACACAGCAAAAATGCTCCCAGAACTCCATGGCTAAAAGCATCCCACCATTGGAACAAAGAGTATTTTTGTATTTTTAATACTTTTCAAAGAAAGATTTTACATTATTTACTAGCAATGGATATATAGGCAGAAGCACATCACACTACAGCAATATTTTATCAAGTTATCAATCGACCTTCACCAAACATAATGCACAGTTGCTCCCAAGATTCCCTCTTTCCTCTCCTCCCCAAAGCAACTTCCTGTGCAAGGCAAAGAAAAGCTGGGGTTGGTTTGGTTGCTCCCAGGCTGAGGTTTTTTGGTCTTGTTACACCCCAAATTTAGGGTGTTTATTAAAAACCCACCTTATTACACCACCAACTCGCAGCATTTCATTTTCCAAAACACTCCCCAGCTCCAGAGAAGCCAAGGCTTTCAGAAAATGTATCCCGAGCTGTGTTTTGTGCAGAGGACCCCAAAAACTGTGATGCACCAAGGCAGGCAGGGACATTTGGGGGGCCTCTGAAGGAGCAGCTGTCACTTGGGTGGGGAATAAAACCCTGAGCATCCTCCTGCAGTGCCCCACATGGACCTGCAGCACACCTGGGGCTTTTTGGGGGCTCCCTGGCCCTGGCAGGCTCTGGGTGTTTGTGCCTCTCTGCCCTTCGAGCTGCTCAGGAGCGTGACTTTCATCGGGTCCTTACTCCTGGCTCAGGCAGAAGTGGGAAGAAAGAGTAGAAAAATCTGAGGTGTGTCTAACAGAGCTGTCACTGACAGGGTAGAAAAGGTGCTCCTGGCATCAGTTCCCAGCCAGAGCTGAGCAGGAATGGCACAGAGGGCCGAGGGGAGGATTTAAAAAGCCCAAATCGATTCCTCCTCTCTCTGTGCGGTGTGCGTTAAAATCCCGTTACATCATTTACACCCCACGGTCTGAGGGTGGGGACAGCACCCCGAGGGCCAAAACCCAGCCAGGCCATGCTGGCAGCACCCTCCTGCTGCAATCCAGGGGTCATCCATCCTCTCCAGGGGTGATCCATCCTCCCCCGGGGTTATCCCTCCTCTCCCGGGCAGCCACCAGGCCCCGCCGGTGAGCCCCTGGGTGGTGCCACTTCAGCCATGCCCTGCACTCAAACAATCCTCCCTCCCTCAGGGGACATCCCCTCTGCCCCCAAACTCATCCCACACTCCCAGCCCGCTCCCCTGCTCTGGAATCTGCACCAAACCCCAACTTTTAGGGCAAACTCAAGGCATTTGAGACACAAATGTTCTCTCAGTGATGTCACAACCTCCAGTTCTATACGTGGCCCTGTCAGCCGTGTGCCTTTACAGCTTGTTACTGGTATTTTTTAACGGATATTTTGAAATTTAAAGTTATTTCCTGATAGAAACCTTGTGAAATTGTGTTTCTGCAGGGTTATGTGCTCAGTACTGCTGTCACTTTATACAGAGAGGGTCTAACTCTTCACCATCACCTCTAAAAAGCGTTCCACCATCGAATTCTTTCAGGTTTTGATATGTGATTCAGGAGGGGGGAGGCTGGTAAAGAGAATTTTTCATGAACAAAGTCTCTGTTCTACTCAGAAGCCACTCACAACGTGGCCTTCAGAGCATCACCTTCTCTCCCTGCCATCAAAGCAATTAACATAAAACACAATCACCTGTAACAGTGTCATAAATCTGAGCCTTTTCCAGCTCAGGGAAAGGAGGAGCAATCCCAGCCCCTGCATCTCACAACCAGCACCTGGTGACAATTGCTTGAATGAAAATAGAAAAAAAAAAAATCCCCAAAAAAAGGATCCTACAAAAATAAAAAAAAGTGCTGTTTTAGTGTTCACAGCTCCTGGTTTGCTCCTCCTTAACCCAGCACAATTTCCCCCCTTCCAGGAGGGACTGCAGGGAAACAACACCATAAAGAGCATTTACCCAGACATATAAATTATGCCTTGTAAGACAAGTAGTGTCTTCCTGGCATGAAACCATCCTTTGCCCAGAGAAAACCCAAGAGAGATTTTTTTTTGACCTGTTTATGTAGCAAATATTTCCCCCTCCCCTGGAATGCAAAAGGATTTGGCTGCAAAAACCCTCAAGTACAGTAAATCAAATTTGCCTTAAAAAAAACTCCACAATAGAAAACTTGTTCTAGGTTAGTAATGATCAGCTCACTTTCACCTTTAAAAATAAAGGGGAAAAAAAGAAAAAGAAATGAAAAAGAAAAGAAGAAAAAAAGAAAAAGAAAAAGAAAAAGAAAAAGAAAAAGAAAAAGAAAAAGAAAAAGAAAAAAGAAAAAGAAAAAGAAAGTCACTTTGGTGATTATGAGAACAGGGAATTTTCCTTTCCACAGCTCTGCCCCTGCATTTCAGGCATCCTGTACCACGTGGGGCCAGTGGAGCTGTCAGAAACCCACAGGTCTGATACAAAATAAGGACCAAAAAAAGCTGTAGTTGGGTGGGGTGGGAAATGCAAACACAACGTGGCTCTGCTTCCCAACCATCAGTGACATTCTGCTTCCACCTGCTGGGATGTCCAAGTGACCCCTGGTCATCCTGACTCTGGTGCAAGAGCTCCCTCGGAGTTTCTGAGTGCCAGAAATTTGATTTCTATGGAATTACTGAAGGAGCAGAAGTAACAAGTTTAAAATCGTCAAGGTAACCCCCCACCAGTTTCACTTAATTCACAGAGGGAAGACAGAAACCAGGAAAAATCTGCTATTCCCATATTAATAGCACATCTGACTTTGGAAGAAGTGATTTCAGTGATGGCTTAAACCCCAAGCGAACAGAAATCCTGATTAAAGGAGCAGGGCCTTGATCTCCACCAAGGGCAGTGCCAGGCAGGGCTGCAGAGCGGCCACAGCGACACAGAGCAGCCCCAGCTGGGGGAACAACTCCCCCCAGCCCCAGCGTGCTCTGATTATGAGACTACAAAAGGATTTGTCATCTGCTGAAAGGGCCCCCGTTACATTCTGAAGGCTGGGGAAGCCCAGGGCCACGCTCTGTGCTGGTGAGGACACCTCCAGCTGTCCTGGAGAGTCACCACAGCTCCAAGGCTGGCTTCCAGTGACCCGCCAAGAGCCGGGAGCTGTGTGCTATCGCATCCTCCCCATCTTCCGTGCTTCGTGCCCTCCAGGGAAGCACGGGGAGCCGCAATCCATCGCAGCCGGGAGGGACCGCAGAGTAACCTGGCCCCGGGATGCCGCAGGACGGAGGGGCTGCGGGGCACAGCGCATCGCTCACCTCCTCCCCCGAGCACCGCCTCTCTGGGTGATCCGAGGGACGGGAATTCAGCAGGCACAGACTCAGGTGCCCACGAGGCAGGAAACGGAGGCTGGAGCAGGTGAGATACAGTACAGTACGTGAGAGGAGACAGGACTCAGTTATTGCCTGAGGCTCCGAGCGCCGCCGGCTCGGAGCCGGCAGTGGCACAGGGCTGCACTGCCACCTTGGAATGTACAACTGCTCGCTCCGAGCATCACCAGGAGCTGCCAGAGAGCCAACGCCAGCCCAGCCCCACTGCCCAGGGCTGGCTGTGCCTCGGCAGAGCTCGGTCACACCCGGAGGGATCCCCGTGACCGGCTCCTTCCTGCAGGAACTGTGTGTGCTGCTGATATGGAACTGGATACATTGATTCGGTTTGAAGTTGGTTTTTTAAATAAAAGTGCTCTCTGTTGCTCCGGCCTCATGGATCAGGACACCACTGACAGTTTCAGGATCATTACATATCTCTATTAAGTGAACAATCTTTTCCCTCCCTCTTTTCCCTTCCCTTCCTTCCTCTGCCCTCGCCCGGTTCCTCCTGCTGTCGTGTTCAGTACGAGATCAGGCAAACCCCAGAGGCCAGGTTACATTTTTCTGTTTTTGCAGATCTCCATCACAGATGGAATTTTCGCTGGTCATTTCTTGCAACCCATCCACGAGCAGGACAACCCCAAAAGAAGAGAGGGCAGCGAAAACAAACCCCACAACAGAGACGCGGGAGAGAAGAATCCATAAACGAGCAGAAATCAGTTTTCCACCGGGGTGGGATTTGCTAAGGGCTGGCTCACGATGACTTGCACCACGTAGTCCTTTGGGATTTTCAGCTCCTCCAGTTTCATTTTGTCTGCCAGGGGCCTCCCAGAGAAGAACCAGCGCTGGCTGCCCGGCTCCACTCCCTCCACGGCGTGCAGCCGCCGCTTCATGTGGTACACGGTGTCCATGCTGCGGACCAGCAGCTTGAGGTCCTTGCCCGTGGACAGGCGCAGGCGGAGCTGGCACTCGTGCCCGGAATTGGGAGGGGGGTCAGGAATATCCAGAGTCTCCAGGTCGCCCTTCTCCTCGATCATGTTGATGGGTGGGGCAAGGCAGTAGACGGGGAGCTGGTAGCGGTTGCCCAGTTCATCGTAACACTCCGTAAGAGCACCTTTGGGAGAGAAGAAGGGGGAAATGAGTGGGAGTTCCTGGCACATTTAACACTGGAGTGGTCACTCTGGGAAGTTTTACCCTGCTGTTCAACCACCCAAGAGGTGAGGTCTGAATTCAGCCTTTAAAGGACCAGATAAAAATCATCAAAAATCATCAATGCTCCACCTTTGCATGCGGAAACTTGGGGTTGAGATAAAAGCATCCCCTAAAAGCCAAACACCCCCCTCCCTCCAGATAAACCAGGATAAACTTCCAAAGCAAGGAGGAGGGATGAGGACGTGCTCCTCATTTCAAGGAGGAATCTTTCGGCAGCAGCGTGGCCAAGGTTCAGGACACGCGTGCACCCAGCAAACGCCACCTGGACCAATTCCACCACGCTGACCCCGAGCCGTGAAAAAGCAGGAGAGCGCCGTGAAAGGAGCATTTTGGAACTTCCCAAACATCCCCAAATTGCTGAAATGGTTTGGTACAGGCCTCGTGTTTAATGAGCACTGCCAGGACAAACAAACACGGCCACCCAAGTCTGTGGCTCCATCGCCGCCACGGCAGCGACGCCCAGCACGGGTTTTGTATTTCCACAGCATCTCTGACTCCCACTTCAAATCTCTGGAGTGTCAGGAGGGATTTTTATTTCCCTGAACTCCCTCGGGATAATCTGGAGAACCTGGGTGTGCGCACGGGAATTCTAACACACGCTGAAGTATCAAATAAAAGCTGAGTTTTTGACCGTGTAACTTTATAAAATAGACTCCACTTTATAAAATAGATTTCAAGTACTACCCTGGAGAAGCAGCAGCACATTTTCCCTGCTGTTTAAAGAATTCAAGAAGGCTTAAAGCAGAGCCTAGGAAACTGAGGAAGCTGCATCCTAAATCCCAGCAGGAATCCCTTCTCACTGTGGTCAAACCCCAGCTTCTCCCACTCTCCCCACGCCTGAATTTACCTGTAGATCAAATTTCCACATTTTTGCCCCTAGAGGGGGCACGGTCACTTGCCAAATTACCCATCCTTGTGGAGCTGAGAATGTTTGAAGAGGAGCCAAGTCCTTGAGCTACAAAATATTAAAAAGCCTCTTTGCCCCTGTTCTGCTCACAACAGCCAAGTGCTCCTCATTAGAAACTAAGGGGGGTTTTTTTATTTGGAGGTTTTTTTTCATGCTGACACTGAGTTGTCTTAAACTTTGCTGTTTGATCAGCAAAATTACCACAATATAAAATCATAACTCAGGGAAATACAGTGTCACCCAGCCCAGTGTAACAGCAGCATCTTCTGCTGGAAATCTTTTGGAGAGAAATCCTCTTTTTTTTAAGGATAACTTGTGTTGGTGAAAATATACAGAGGAAATCAATGAAAAGATCAATGCTTTAGGCTTTCTGATTGTGCAGGTAGCACCAAGGCAGCTGTGCCCTGAGATTTATGAGAGAAAAAAGCAAAAAGGGAAATAAAAATATATAATTACATCAACTCATTAGAGTGTTTTACCATTAATGAATTTCAGAGCAAATCAACTTTTATCAAAGCTGTATTGGACCTCTGTCATTTACAGACCCAAGCCTGAAGTTCCCACACTTCAGTTTTGTTTTGCAGAGTTCATTTCACTCCTCATCGATTTGCTAAATGGCACAGGACTGAATTCCAGACACAGAAACACGTTTGCTGCTAATAAAAAAGCCAAAATCCAAACCTCAACAGCCTTTCAATGTAGCCAAAAGCAGCTAAAATGTCTTCAAAAGCCATGTATGTTAAAAACAATGCATCAGCTTTAGAAGAGCACCTCAAAGAGTTAATTTTCAATAACATGGGGAGCTTGCTGAGGAATTTCTTCCTCATTTATCTTGTTGCCCAACTGAACTAACATCAAGGTCAAAGCTTATGCTATAAACACTGGATTCCTTAATCATCATCAGATAAGCAATATTAAAACAAATCCTCTCCAACAGCAGCTAACTTGGAGGTCTGTAGCTAAAAAGAAATAAATAAATAGAAAAAAGACACAGCAGAGGAAAGCTCTTGCCAGTACAACCCCACAGTCCCAGACTGAGGAATGGTTTATAGCAAACTGGTGATGTAAGAACAGGTTACTGCAAACCTCACCAGTAACCCCAGTGTTCCGTTCATCCTGGTGAAAATGCCCCTGGGACTCCCAAGTCCCTTCGCCTGCCAGCCAACGGCTTTAGGAGCAGAGATATTGATTAAAGAAGGTGATTACTGAGAGCAGAAGAGACTTTACAGCAGCATCCCCTCCACACCAGCACTCTGCACCTGCGGAAGCCAAGCCAGAGCTCCAAGGACAGGAGGTGTTGGTCCTCAACTCCACAGAATCCCAGGATTACNCAGGGAGTTGTGCAGAGCCACAAGGTCCCCCCTGAGGCTCCTTTTCTCCAGGCTGAGCCCCTTTCCCAGCTGCTCCTCACAGGATTTGTGCTCCATCCCCTCCAGGCACACCCAGCCTGGTCCCCTTCAGCCACCTCACTCCCTCAGGCCATCACAACTTTGGGCCAAGTGACCTTTGGAGAGCCTCACAACCTCCAAGGTGTCACAAACAGGCAGAACATGAGGGGGTGACACGGTGGAGCTCAGGAGTGAAGTGATGGCTGAGTTAACCAGGAGTTAAGCGTGAGGTTGTTTGAAGTGATGAAGGCAAACCCAAGTTACCGGAGAGGAAGAGAAGTGATGAAATCACCCCCAGCCACCAGAGCAAGGCCAGTCCCACCAGCCAGGTGGCAGCTCTTCACCGAGGCACCACAGGAAATCAGACACCCCAACCAGAAAACACTTCCTAACCTTGCTGTTCTACCTGAAAATCACAGGAAATCAAACACCCCAACCAGAAAACACTTCCTAACCTTGCTGTTCTACCTGAAAATCACGTTTCTGATCCTTCCTGCAGGATACATCAGCTTGGACCACACTTAGCTGGAAGTGGCACTAAAAGAATAACAAGCTTTTATGAGAAAGTGGAAAACAAGAGAGAAAGAAATATTTCTTTTAGGTTTTTCTGTTACTTAGGCAACAACGGTCCTTCCAGCATCGGAAGGACGCAGCCTCCCTTAAACCAGAGGAGGAAAAGGCAGCACAGAAGTGCTCAGAGCTGCAGGGAACAACCACCCCAACATCCCAAGTGAGCCTGATTTCCCTTCCCTGCTTCCCTTTCCCTCCCCAAAGGAGAGCAGGTTCAGATGCCTCACCTAGAGGGTGAGGTGCTATCTGGAGTTTGCACTGCTGGATCATCCAAAGAAACTCCTGGAAGGGGCAGATTCCAGGAGGAAAGCAGCAGGAAGGAAGGGTGGCAGACAAGAAGGTTCAATGCAAAAACAACAGCAGATGGGATTATTTTAATATTTCTGAAGTAACACCGGCTTGGAGAGTGAGGAATGCTGGAAGGAGCTGCCAGGCAGAGCTTCTTGTTGGTTGTTCTCCAGGTAGGAGACAGCTTGAGAATTTCAGAGGGAAAAATAAGCAGATGTGATCGTCGAGCATAAGGAACGGGAACATTTTAAAATTAATTGCCTTGCAAGCCACAAAAACTTTTGTTTTATGAAGATTATTAGGATATTTCACTGGGTTTGGAAGGAAAAACACTAAAAAAGGACTGGTTAAAATGCTGCTTCCACCCCTAAGCAGTTCAGAGTTTGGACTTACTCATCCTCCTGCAGGACCAACAGTTCAAGAGATCTCAGTGACCAGAAGGTCAACTTTTGCAGGAGTTATTGAGTCAAGCAAATATGACCACACTCACCTGAAAACACGAAAAGTTTTCATGCATTTGAAATGGCATTTTGGCATTTCCTTAAGCTGCACACCATTCCCTTCAGGAAAAGTAGGAAAATTCTTGTTTTCTGTTCATAAGGTGCCTTCTACTCTAAGTTGTAGAGCAATTTTGAGGAGCATTTCTCAGAAACACCCAAAACTTAAAAACTGAGCAGATTTCCATCTTTTTTTTCTCTTCTCCCAGAGAGATTTGCTGCAGGAAGAGAAATTAAGACAACACAACCCAAAATGTAGCATTGCAGTGAGACTCAGCTAATTTAATGAGACTGTCAGTGTATAACACATTTGCCCAAGAAACAGCTGGTTCAGCTGTTTTTCTGACTGAAAATCTCCATTCCAAAGCCAAGCTGAGCCTGGATTGCTGAATAAATTGGGACTAGTAGAGCTTTCACCCGTGGAGTATTGATTTGAACCCAGTATAGATCAGTAATGCCTGAAATTCAGTACGAAAACAAAGGGGTCTCCGGGTCTTACAGCAGAGCAGTTCCTAGAGAGCAAAGATAAGGCAGAAAAGCTAAATTATCTCTTCATCTTTATTAGCTGCTGATTCCAGGTCAGAGCTGGGAAACCCAAGATTTCATAAGGAAAAAAATCCCTGTCCTGCCATCAGGAGCACGTGGGAGAGGTGGAGGGTGGCTGGTGCAGAACGGGAGCAGGGCTGGGACAAGAGCAAACACGCAGGGCTTTGCTCCACTCCCCTCCAAGCAGCCCAAACTGGGAGGAGTTCACACTAAAAAAGCTCCTCCTGACTTAAAAACTGCTCAGTTCATCCCTGGAAGTGTCCAAGGCTGCTGTTACCAACGTGGCTTTCCCGTTTTCCAGAGGGAAATGTGTGGGAATACTTGTGCAAGCCCGTGCCTTGTACAGAGGACAATAAGGCAGCTACAAGAATTAATGGTGTGGGGGAAACACTTGATAATAAACCACCCATATAAACCCCCTCCCATGCTTCTTCCACACTAAATTTCCATGGGCTATGCAAATTCTAACTGCCAAAAAGCTCCTGGACAAAGGTAGAATTTGGATCCTAAGATCTGCTCTCATCCTCAGCCTCCTTCTGTTACTCCAGCTCCTGAAAGGATGGGGTTTGCAGATAATGAGTGTTAAGCATTTAATAATTCTCATTTCCAACTGCCTGAAAAACAGCTCTTCCATTATGGGAACATTATTGGCCTGGCTCCATTCCACACTGGAGAACAACTCCCAGAGCCAGCAGGAGATCCCAGTGCTCCAGGAGCTGCTGGGTGAGCAGGACCAGCTCATTCCCACTTGCGGCAACTGGCACCAGACACACGGGGATTGTGCTTGGTGCATCACAAGGGGAAAGAAGGGAAAATAAAGAGACTCTGACAGCCTTCCCAACCTCAAGGATCCTACCCAGCTGCTTTTCCTGCAATCACAGAATGGTTGGGGTTGGAAGAGACCACTGGAGATTCCAGTCCAACCCCTGCCCAGGCAGGGTCACCTGGAGCAGGTGACACAGGGACGTGTGCAGGTGGGTTTGGGATGTCTCCAGAGAGGGAATTCCACAACCTCCCCGTGCAGCTGTTCCAGCGCTCTGCCACTCTTCACAGGAAGAAGTTTCTCCTCATGCCATAATACCAAAACACTACTTTTAAAGAGCAAATCCCAGTTGGAGGATCCGGCCTCCAAAGATCCCTCAGGTGTATCTAAGCCCTCCTGCCTCAAACTGAGCACAACTCACCCTAATACAGGGCAGGTTCCTAACTGAACTGGTTGTCCAGAGAAATTGTGGATGGCCCATCCCTGGAAGTGTCCAGGGCCAGGCTGGAAAAAGCTGGGACAGCGGAAGGTGTCCTTGCCCATGGCAGGGGATGGAATGGGATGAGCTTTGAGGTCCCTTCCAACCCAAATTTTGAGAAAAGCCTGCTGCACATATGCCATGTGCATCGCTGGGCTTGCTGACCCTCTCCCTTCATCACAGCAGAGCGCCACCATCACTTCATTCATTAGCACTAATTAACTAGGCTGAAGGTGAAAGATAATTAACACGGTCTCCTAAAACAAATACATTTCTGCACTAGATGAATGAGCCACTTTTGTTCAGATTTTAGCCACAGTTCCCAGGTGTGCAGCCCTTACCGTGGCCGACGTGCTGGAGAGGGGAGAGCAGAGGGATCGGCAGAGGGAAGAGGGATGGGACACTTTGGAAAGAGGGGCTCAAGGCCCTGAACCAAATCCCTCAAAATTCCTCTTAAAAATCCCCACAAACGCCAACAGCAGCGGTGGCAATCCTGGCAGAAGAGCTGGAATCTGTCACCCCACCTCACTCACCTGATGGAAAAAGAGGGGAAAACGGGGAAAAAGGGACCTACACCAGAAAGCTCCAACCTTGACAGCAGTGTAACTTCCACACAAGAGCTAATCCTTCCCTAAAACAGCTTTACTAGAGCTCAAATACCTCCAGTCTGTGCAGTTCATTGGGTTTCCATCAGTGGGGTTGATAAATAAAGTAATTATGCATTAATGCTCGGTAGCTGTCATGTTAACAACACCATATGTACTGCCACTTCCATATCCCTGTAAAACTTGGATCTAATCTCGCATGGAAGTAACAGCTTCCAAGAGATATTACATCAGGGTTCAAAGATGACAAGTCATTTTACTAATGAAGTATTCATCTACTACTCTGCTTTGCATGTCATGAAAATAGATGCCTGTCTAGACAGGCTTCTTAAGATAAAAAATTTAAAAATAAAATGGTTGGTAAAAGAGCTTCTCTGTGTACCCTCTTCATTTACATTCGCTGTTCTGCATTATCCAGCTTCTTCAAGGGGCTGGAGGGTTTTGGAGGAGAAAAAGAAAGCAGAATATCTTCATCACCCGAGGCTGCACTGCACTCCTCCAAGCACAGCAACCCTGGCAGCGTTTAAAGTCCCCAGGTCAGCTGTTCAGGGTGAAGCTGAACTCAGATTTACAGAAGTTGTCACTGCCTTGGTTACCGTTGATTTTTTTAGTCTGCTGTTCCCATAAATCCAGTGTGAACACCTGGCACTCAGCATCCCAAATCCCATAACTAATGTGGTTCCAACGGAAAACCAAATGGGAGGTTAAAATTAAACAAGGGATAGAGATTTCCTTTTTCTTGCCAACCACAGACAGACACAGATTTTGTCCCTGGAAGTCTACAAAGTGCCACGTCCAGGCCTTCCTCGGACACCTCCAGGGATGGGCACTCCAAACCTCCCTGGGCAGCCCCTGCCAAGGCCTGAGCACCCTTTCCATGGGGAAATTCCTGCTGGTGTCCAACCTGAGCCTCCCCTGGCCCAGCCTGAGGCCGTTCCCTCTCCTCCTGTCCCTGTTCCCTGCGAGCAGAGCCCGACTCCCACCTGGCTCCAAGCTCATTCCAGGGAACTGCAGAGAGAGAGGAGGCACAGCCTGACCCTGACTTGTTGGGATGTTCAATCAGCAACTGGTGACCACGGAACTTGAGTTGATCCACCTCCTGTGCACTCCACGCAGGGAGTTCAACCTCCAAACAATCCCCTGCCCACCAGTGCCCACTCAAAATGAGATTTCAGACAGTTTAATCCGAGCTCCAAGCGGATCTGGAAGGAAATTTGGGCTGATACAGCACTTACTGAAGCTCCAGGTACAGCGGCAGCAGCAGCAGCAACCCCTCAGACTGAACACAAAGCAAATGTTGGCTTTGAGGGAGCGTGGAGAGGTCTCCCAGCTGTTTGCAAGGACAAGAGGTGGAAAACTCCTAAAACTAAACTCTTCCCAGCACCTACCTGTGTGCAAAGGGAGAGAAAGCAAGCAAAGAATGACCCAGACAAAGGTTTGCCCTGCACCTTTGTTCTGCCTGCTCCCAAACTCGCCGTATCCCTGTGCTGACATTCCAAGACCTGCTAATGAGCCTGGAAGTCGCTCATTTGCATGCTCAGTCTCCAAGGAACACCAGCAAAAATGTGAAAGGCTCCAGGGAGGTCAAGCAGCCTGACACGATCCCACATCAGCGCCCACATCCTAAAATAAAACCACAACACAAGGCTGGTCCAAGCTGTGGGGGTGGAGGGGATTAAAGGAGGTTACAGGGGAGATTTGAGGCAGTGGCGTTGCTTTATTTGCTCCTCACCTCCAAGGTGCTGTTCCTTCAGAGGAAATAAAATAAAAATAAATAAATAAAAAAGAGGAAAAATTCTTGATTAAGCACAAAGGTGGAAGATTGAATGTTGGTGCTGCCTCATGCCCTGAATGTGCACTGAGCAGAGGCTGCACAGATGGTGAGAGCCCAGAAAGGTTAAAAATTCAAGGTCTTGCTGTAGCTGTGACCTTCTCTAAAAACCTTCCTTGATCACTCAGGAATTATTAAAAGCACCTCGGAGGTTTCACTGTTCCTGTGTAATGCCAAGGATGGAAGCACGGAGTTCATTTTGCTGCGGGTTTTCTTTGCAATAAAGCTCCAAACCAAACACTGCTCGCTCTGGGCTGGGCTCAGACGTGGCTCAGCAAAAAAGCAAAGCCCCACTGGGCTTCTCAGCGATAAGTGTCAGCAAAAAGCAGCTCCCAGCTCTAGGTGCAGGCAAACCCAGGAAAATTCTTAGAAATGAGGATTTTTCCAGAGGTCAAGCTGCCTGTAACACACCCAGGGAATGACTCTAAGTTATCAGCCTGAGGTATTTATTGAAGGAGGCTGTGGAAGATTTAAAAATACTGAAATACCTCATGAGTGCTGCCCATCCAGGGAGGATTTCCTCAGCCATTACCTGTCCCTCAAATGTTAAAGGGAGAAGCCTGCTGGGGCTCAGACACTTCTGACTATTTTGCCTTGGCTTTGGAGAAAAGTTACCATCTTATTTTTATTTATTTAAACTCCTGAAGTCAAACCAGCAGAAGATGCCAAATATTTTGGCCACAATCAACTGGAGATCACGGAGGAGGAGGAGTGGGATGGGCCAGGAGCAGGTGAGACACCCTAGGGCTGGCTGAGCCCCTCATTTACCAACCTGAGGACACCAATTCCTCCAGGAACACCAAATTTACCACAAAACACAATTCCAGAAGCCAGCGAAGCCACCCCTGGAGATCCCCACGGAGGACTCTCACTGGAATCTTCAGGGAGGAATACATTTTAAACTCCATTTTCCACTTCCATTTTGAACACTTCATATTTCTTTTTCTCATTTCCCAAGCAGACAGCACGGCAGATGAAGCTGATACCCAGTTCCCCCACTGCAAGCAGCCAATAATGGAGTCAATGTCCACTCCTGGGGAATATTTAATAAACCAGACATCAAGTCCTGACCACTATCAGATACCACAGGACTATCACTCACTTCAAGCAGACACGCTCCTGTCTGGAACATCTGCACCACCCACGTCAACAAGCAGCTTCCTACACGAAGAATTTGAGCCGTTCTTTTCTCAAGAGGGTTTATTTCGAGCATCTCAGGGCCAGTTTGGGTTTGTTGCTTTGTTTTGTTTTCCTTGAGGTTTTTGGGTTTTTTTTCTTAAAGGAATTAGCTGCAATTTTCTGGTCATTAATGGTTAAAAAAAAACAACAACAAGAGCATTTCTAAAAAGTGTTGCACAGTCATCCTCCCCACAGTAGAAAACACAAACTGAGACCAAAGACAGGAAATAGAGAGGCAAGAGCTACAGGGGGAGAGACTTGAGAAGAGTCCAAGCAATTATGTTGACAAAGCTCCTCAAAATACCTTTGAAAACACAAGAGCAGAAGTTAAAGATATTTAGGGAAAACAACTGGAGGATGGAGCCGTAAGTGGGGTTTTTATTCGAAGGGTTGAGTGTTTCTAACCTGCACTTAGATATATAAATATATTCAGCCAGCCACAACTGCTTTACATCCTGAGGATTTGATTCCTTTTCCGTCCACTTGAAGAAAACACTGGGAGTTCAGCATCCCTCAGAAAGGATGTTGGGATCTATTTTAAAAAACATTAATCACAGCAGAAATGACGGAAAGCAGCATCTTCATTGGAGGGGGCTGTTGAGGAAAGTGATTCTTTTTCAAGGTTAGGAGGAATTTGGTGAAGCACAACAACACGGCACATCCCTCACTAGAACCAGGCCATTTCCCAAGGGGAAACAGCCGTTTTTCCAGGTGTGATGGACACGGAAAATGCCAAGAATCACCGAGGTAAGAGACAGCAGAGGAGGAGGAGCTGCCACTGTACCTCGAGCAGGCTGTGGGAACCTGGAGTAGGGATTAATTCCACATCCAGGCAGGGAGCACTCAGCCTGGAGGTGAAGATCCCTCATTCAGATGGAGCCTCCTAATGAAAAAACAATTCCTGTGCCCGGGCACTGAAAGAGGCAGAGCCTTTGGGAGATCTCTCCTCAGCAGGAGGCACTTCGTGAGGAGCCAGGGCAGCCGGAATGCACGGGGCTGCTCCGGGAAATGGATTTTGGGATGAGCCGGAGTTCCCTGTTCCGGGAAATGGATTTTGGGATGAGCTGGAGTCCCCTGCTCCAGGGAAATGGATTTGGGATGAGCTGGAGTCCCCCCCCACTCTGGGAAATGGATTTTGGGATGAGCTGGAGTCCCCCGCTCTGGGAAATGGATTTGGGATGAGCTGGGCTCCCCTGCTGCTCGGCAGGAACCCAGAGGAGCAGGAGCACACCCGGCAGTGCCACGGCAGCATTTCTTGTCACACTTGTCCCTGCCTCGTGCTGTGCCTGTGCTTCAGTGAGGCGATGACGAGATTGGAACCACCAGGGCAGCCAAAACTGGGCAGAACTGGGATGCAGCTCCCACCCCCTTTCCAGAATACCCACGGGTGCTGTGAGGCAGGAAACGATTAAACCAGCCTGGGTGCAGGTTTATGAAGGCTTGACTTGATGTGTTCGCTCCCCATCTCAGTCAAGCTAAGCCTACGGAGGGGACTTGACGTCAGGAAGCCTTAAAAATAGACACTGATGTGTAGAAGAAAAACCAAAATAAAAGCACTCTCCTAGTGCACACACGGCCCCAGTGCCAGCAGCAGCTTGTCTGCTTCCTCACAAGACAGCAGCAATTTTGGGTTTTAATCCCTGCCTTTCGGGTTTTTTTTTTAACTGAAGTAAAAACAAACCAGAAAAACCTTCCCTCCAACTAATAACTGCTGTCTCCTGAGCAGAGTTTAGGCAAAAAAAAAAACCCCCAAAAAGCAACAAACCAGGAGGCTGTAAATTTTATGATATTCAGTACAGATTTTAGAGTTTCCTTAACTTTCATGGCCTGCGTTTTCCTCTCAGCACTACTGCTGATCATATTGACAGCCACGCTTTGATAGTCAGACCTCCCAAAGCTTTCATAACTCTGCTGGAATCTAAAATTAGACAGCCACAGTCACCAAAATACCATTCACTCCCCTTTTAAAGGGGTATCAGAGAAAGCTGAGCGAGTATTTGGGATCCTCACAGAAAAAGACGTTGTCCACCAATGTTCCATGTGTGTGTAGAGAATGAAATCCATAAAAATTACAGTTTTTAATGATAATTTAAAAGCCTCTTCAGACAAGCAAGCAAGTCCCCCAGCTTTAATTCCCAGCTATGGACACAGCAGTTTTCAGGGACAAGAGGAAGAAAAACCACAAGGACCTCGTGGCTTTAGGGGCAGCAGTTCACATGGGATTCGATTTAAATGCTAAAGAGGCCCCAGCAAAATTCACTGTACGGATACACTCCATCACCAACTCATCAATACAACAGGTGAGTCCAACATTGGCACCGCACAAAAAGCTCTGCAAAATCACAGAGTTCCACTTCTGGAGCTGCTGAATTTCCAGGAGCCATCCGTGAAATGGTCAAAAACCTGCTCCTGCATCATTTTGTGGCAGATATTTCTGAATTACTGTGCAAATTTAAATATCAATGCTTGGCTTGCTGGGCTGGGAGCGCACACTGACAGCTCAGTTCTCAACATCAAATAAAATAAATGGACTCAATAAATGGAGATTTTCATCAACATAAATAAAAATGGGAGTTTTCAACACAGCAAAGGACAACTTTTTACACTGACTACAACTGGCAAGTGTTAGAAACACCCACAACCCAAACCTGATGGTGGAGTGGCCATCCCTGGAGGTGTCGAAGGAGCAGATTCCATGGAATTATGGGCGTCTCCTGGAAATTAGGCAGCTCCAGAGGTGGAATTCTGTAATTCTGCTCTTTGTGTGAAGGCAATATTGGACTTACCTGCTGTACTGATGAATCCGTGATTGAGAGAACCTGGAGGTGGCACTCAGTGCTCTGGGAACAAGGTGGGGGATCAGTCACAGCATGGACTCGATGGTCTTGGAAATCTTTTCCAACCTAAATAATTCTGGGATTGTGCGTGATTTAATAAGTAGAGTTTTGCTGGAATTAGGAATTTGTGGGAAACACGCCACGCCTTCCACACACTGCTGGTCTTGGGTTCGAGGGTTTTTTTTGTTGTTTTTTAGGACTTTTCTTAAGCTTTTCTATTTAATTTTTCACCCAAAGGGGAAGAAACTGCTCTATTCAGAGCAGGAACATTTCACAGGTGTCCTTTACTTCTCCCCAGCATTTCAGTGAAATATTCCCAGCCCCACTTTTCGGGATCTCAGCAAATAAAGAGCCAGAGCTGCTCCCCGGAAAAGGCAGCTGGGAGCCACAGGAGCTGTGTTTGAAGGCACAGAGAAGTTGAAAGCTCAGCAGAGAGACCCTTTAATCACTCAAACAGCATTAAAGGAGTTAAACCCCAAAATCCAGAGAACTCTGCAGCAGCAGGTGAAGTGTCCATCCTGGAATTTATTGCCTACAACCGACAAGGGTTAAAAACACCCAAAACAACCCAAAGCTGAGGGTGGAGTGGCTTTAAGGGTAAAGGTAACCTGGATTTTATTACCTGTTAAAGGTAACCTGCACCTTATTACAACTTCCCCCTGTATAAATTGAGTTTTTCTGACATCTGCAATTTCTCTTTTAGCAACCAAGCAAAACAATGCCAGGGCTGCAAATATGGAACCTGTGAGACATTAAACCCCAGTATCCCGGGAGCTCTGCTGCAGCACATGAAGTGCCCATCCTGCGATTTAAAAACTCCACTTAACCCCAGCCAGATTGCAATTAATATTAACGACTTGCAGGCCAAGTTCAGCTCAACGTTAACATTATAATAAACCACTACACACCCCAACATTTCCCGTTTGATAGCTGAGAAGTATGGAAAACTCTTGTTCATTAAATTTAAATGGGCTCATTAATAAAATATGGAGGACGTGCTACTTTAAGACAAGAGGAGGAGAAAAAAAAAAGTATAAATCGGCGATAACGTTATTTCTATTTTTAAATCCATCCCACAGAGTCACCCAAGATAGACGAGAAGTGCTAAGCCCATCCCACAAGCTTATTTATTTATTTAATACTTCTTACATGCTATTTTTACCAGCAGAAGCCAGCAAAAGGCATCCATTAGAAAAAAATTACACTGGTGAGAGTCTTCCTCACACAAGACAAGTGACAGATCTGGCTGGAAGCAGCCTCAAAAGAGATGAGGGTTTTTTTTTTTCCCCTTCCCTTTCCTGTAGGATTCTGGAATAAAAAAGCAATTTTATTTTTGCAGCATCAGCTAAGCCCGAGTCTCTATCTGCAAAATCTGTATCTGTCAGTCCTTACTCACTCCCCAGCCCCCTCTTCTCACTCCTCCACTTCCTGCAAGGTTTCATTTGCTCAGGAATACGTGGCTTGAACCCAGCAGGGACAGTAAAATGTGGATGTAGGGCTTGGGTTGGGTTTTTTTTTTTAAAACCTCCGTTGTAAACAGAGAAAATAAATGAAAGGAAACGCCACAGCCCGTGGTATTGCATCACTTTTTCTCTCCTTTGGGAGAAGAAAAAATTAGTGACAAATCTTTCATTTTTTAAATAGACTTAAAGGAATTTATCCAGCAAATGTGGGGTTTTCTTAGGGAAAGATTTTGATTCCCATCACAAATACAGAGCACTGAGTGCCTCATCCAGGCTTTCCTTGGGCACCTCCAGGGATGGGGATTCCAAACCTCCCTGGGCACTTCCAAGGCCTGAGCACCCTTTCCGTGCAGAAATTCCTGCTGATGCCCAACCTGATCCTCCCCTGGCACAGCCTGAGGCTTAATTTTCATCCCAACTTTGCTACAGAAGACAGAGCCTGCTCAGGTAAAGCGCTCCAGACAGAAAAATGGGTATAAAAGGTGAATTTCACAAGTGCCAGTGGTCCCCTGCCACGCTCTGGGTCCCCATGCAGAGCCCAGGGCAGGGTGGGAGTGACCACAGCAGCTCCATGGGGAAACTGAGGGAATATCCACAGGAGCTGATCCTGCTGCAGACATCAAACCTCAATTTCTGCACAGCTATTTTTCCCTTCTTTCCAAATTTTGCCCAAAATGACCTTTTTGTAAACAAAACCCCAGAGGTCGTCAGTGTCACTCAGAGCAAGGAGAGTTTATTTGCTCTACCTGCCTAGAGAAAAGCTCATTTTGCATCCCTGCGTCCATAAACGCAAGGATTTGATGCATAATCTCCTCATACCTGGCACTAACAATCCTGATGACTGAGGAGTATTTGAATTTCTAGAAGCAGCAGCTTTCTCTGGAGTGGGAAGGTCACACTGCACAGAGAACCGTGCCAACAGCTGATGCACAAAAGTGTCACAATCTTGAATAAAAAGCACGCAATGCAATTTTGTGGGTACAGAAATCCCCAGTAAACTCCACATCCTGGGTAAAAATTCTAAATATTCTCTCTGTTTGGAATTCAGCCTCAAGGCAGGCCTGGCTTGGGCAACAGAGCCTCTGATACAGCTTTGATTTCTGAGTTATTTCTGAGATATTCGGAATATTCTGCATGTGGGCCTTAGAAAGCAGATTATAACCTGCCAGCAGTAGGCAGGACTCGAAACAAACTGCTGGAAAAACAGATTTAAGAGTTCACATCCTTTTTTTTCCAAATCTGGGAGCCTTGAACATCCTCTCCTCTCCTGAGACACGCATGGGACTCCCCTGCGACCCCAGAGCCAGACTGGAACTTCCAGGCAGGATTAAACTGCTTCAACTTTGCCATTTATTAAAACCCTCCCTCGCAGTCACAAGCTGTTATGCCACTCTAACAAGAGGCAGCACAGACCTAACGTGCCAAACACCTTCTTTGCACGTTTTGATGCCAGAAATGTGATGTTTTCCCCTCAAGTGCTGCTCATCTGTGCTCATGAACCATTTCAGCTGAATGCCCAACCCAGCACTGCCAAAGCAGCTCATTAATGGGGGTTCATCAAATTCATTATAGAAATAATACCCCTCTTGCTGCTCCTGGTTCCAAATTTTCATTTATTAAGAGAATGAGGTTTTTACCAGTCTCTTGTATAGCCAAAAACAGACTCAGACCCTCCCAGAGAGGAACTTTCCCACATTAAAGACAATTTTTGAGGGCTGAGCTGCAGCCTGATGTGAGGAAGAGACCCCAGTGAAAGGCAACCTCTATTTTATTCCACCTTCCCCATAAATAAATTGAATTTTCCTGGCATCTACAATTTATATTTTAGCAACCAAAAACAATGCGGCAACTCCCTTAGGTCTGCAGAAATGCAATCTCTGAGCTATTAATTATTGCCATTTATCTGAATGGTGACTTAAAATGATCAGTAACTTCTTGCCAGCCCCCTCTCACTGTATTTCTATTAGGAATATGGGGAAGTGGCTGATTTCAGAGTTATGGAGTGAGGGAAATAATAGCTTGGAAAAAAACCCCCACCCAGCAGAATTCAGAATAACAAAAGAAAGGGGAAAGTACCCAAAATCAGAGCTTGCAGTTTATCTCACACAGGATCTAACAGCAGATTGCCAGCACCAAATTTTCGGGAAATTTTTTCAGACTCTTCAGAAGAGAAGGTTTAAAAAAACCCCAACAGTTCAAGTGCCAAAGAAACCCATAAAATCAAGAGGGAAAAATAATCTACTTCCTTACAAAGAGAAGTTGGAAAGAAAGTTATGAAAATCGTGCCTTGGAGCACCCAGGTGTTTCAAGAGATTACAGCAAGTCCCAAGTGCTGCCTGTAAAGATCAAGACTCAAACTGTGCCTTCCCCATGGACCAGATCACCCATCCCAACTGCAGGAACCACAAAAAAAGCAGATTTTCTTGGTCCCTCTATATTTGCTTGGAAACTCCAACCGGGAACACACCCACACTGAAACCCAGATATTTTAAACCATTCCATCCACTGATTTTCAGGGGTAGAAACATCATTATTTTAACCTGTTCGCCTTCTGGGAGGCCACATCCTCCTGAGCTGCACCTACCATGGGGTAGTGTTATGTTTGCACCGTCGATGATTGCTTGTGCCAGTTCGTGGTCGTTGCTCTCGAAGGCGTGGGCAGCAGCCTTGAGGGCATCCCAAATCTCCTTGCGGCCCTCGAACGCCGGGGCTGTGTCCCAAAACTCATCCCTCTTACTGCGGAGCTGCCCGTCCGTCATGGGGTAATCGCTCTTCCATTTGGGTTTCTCTTTCTTCAGGGGTTGGTTACGACCGAGAGCCACTGTGGGGGAGAAAGAAAAAGGGGGATTAATCAAAGTAACAGCACAAAATTGGCACTTGGTTATTTTGTTTAGGGTTTATGGAGCTGAATTTACTCTCAGGCAATCCTCGGCGTTTTTGTTCATCACCTCCCAAGTGATGCAGCAAGAGGGGTATGATTTACAGAATGCTCATTCAGATTTTCATTTATTAAGAGAATTATGTTTTTTCCAGTCTCTTGTATGGTCAAAACCAGACTCAGAGTCTCCTCAGTCTTCCCAAGAGGTCGAACCACCTTGGAGCTTAGGAGAAGGGAGGTGATGCAGATGTGGACCACGCAATTGTCATTTGTTACTTTTAATTAGGATCTGACTCGGTTTCTGTGCAAATGTATCCTCCTGCTTGCTGATTTCCCCTGGAAATTCAGGAATCCATCAAGGTTTAAATAGAATTTACCTCCTCCTCAGTAAACACAAACCCATTTGTTTCACTTTAAGGACAGCTGTTTTTGTGTAATGGCCACGTTGAGGTGATCACCCAGGTATAGAAGTTGATGGATTAAAACTCCCAGCTCACGTCCCCATCAGGGCCTGGTGTTGGAGCAAGAGATTCCAAGTTCAAAGAGGTTTTAAGGAGATCAAAAACCCACAGGAGATGAAGCCACACATGCCTTTTTCAATCTGACCCCGTATGACCAAAGAACTACCTACTTCCTTTGACAACTCAGGATGGCAGAGCTCACGAACCTGGGGTGTAAGTCACGGAAAAGAGGATTTTGAAAAGAATTCCTGCTAGGGAGGTGACATTGCCAACTTGCAAAGGATGAGCTTTCTTCAGGATAAAAAACATGGGAGAACAGTTTGGGTTGGAAGGAACTTTAAAATCATCCAGCCCCACCCCTGCCAGGGGCAGGGACACCTTCCACCATCCCAGGGTGCTCCAAGCCTCATCCAGCCTTGGACACTGCCAGGGATGGGGCCACACAGCCAAGAATTTCTTCCTAATATCCAATCTAAACCTATTCCCTGTCAGTGTGAAGCCATTCCTCCTTGTCCTGTCACTCCATCCCCTGGAAATCATCTCTCTCCATCTTTCCTGCAGCTCCTTCAGGCACTGCAAGGCCACACTGAGGTCACCCCAAAGTTTCTCCTCTCCAGGCTGAGCAATCCCAGCTCTCCCAGCCTCTCCTCCACCCCTCCAATCCTGGTGGCCTCGTCTGGAGGATTTGCACAGAAACAAAGTCAGCTCGTAATTAAAAGTAGCAAATGACAATTGCGTGGCCCACATCCACCGACCCCAGCTGTTCCTCCACATCCCACGCAGAACCCAACAATAATAAACTTCTGAATCCTTTCAAGTGACCACAAACATTTATTGCTTTTTGTTTCCACGGGATTGCTTCCATGGGATTGCTTCCATTTGCTTTTCAAAGCGGTGCTGACCGTTTAGCAGATTTCAGAGCAGCAAACCCAAGTGTTTACAAAACACCAAGTTTCCTGGCAGAGCCCGGCCTTTCCCAGTCCAAGGCTCAGCTGAGCACACGCAGCCTGGGAGATGATGCTGGGGCAGCCTCAGACAATGGGGAGGGAGGCAGCCCTGCATGCATTAAACACTGGATATTCTGAAATTGCAAAAACATTTGTGGGAAAACACTCCAGCAAGGAATTGTTTCCTTATTACGGCTTAGCAGCCAGAGCATGAAATTTTCAGCCAGACAGAACAGGACACTGCAAGAAATTTGGGTCAGTGGGCATCTTTTTTTCCATTCCACTTTAGCTCACATCTGTTTGCACGTGCACTCGATGAATGCTGGTTTCTCCCACAGGGCCCTCTCCTTGTCCCCAAACATTAATTATGGAAACAAGTTAAAGGCACTTCCCGCAGCCCCACTGCAAATCCAACAGCACATTCCTCTCCCCGCTTCCCACTCTGCCCAAGACAGCACCCAGATTTATGGCTCCTCACTCCACCAGAGGCACAGATCCTCACAGCCTCCAAGAGCTCCTCCCTGGAGATCCCATCCTTCCTACACAGGCAGCAGTGATGATAAACCCGATGATAAATTCTTTTTTTCCTCAAGCTGGAAGGAAGGGTGGTGGAAGAAAGTGACTCTAGAAATGCCTCAAAAGCCAAATCCACTCTACCAAGCCATCCACCCCAGTACTGACCCTTTAAAGACAACTTGGCTTCGGCACAAGCCAGTATTTAAAAAGGTCTTTGGCGTGTTTATCGTTTATTAGAAGTGCTTCAAGGATCCCCAAAAAGCTTTACGCCTTCCCTGAAGAAATACTCATCTGTTTAGCTGTGTGGATGGATGGGGCAGAAAGGATGCAAGAAACTTATGACATGTAAAAAAAAATCCAGTGTAAAAGGGCCCAAACACTTCTCTTTCCAGCCCGTGTTTTAGTCACTAAAGCAAAACATGAGAATTTCTACAACCAAACTTTTGGACCACATCAAAGGACTTTCCCTTTCCTGTTAACAAGGCTGATAAAGAAACAAACATCAACAGTCGGAACCACTTTAAAGTATTTACAGTGTCAGTTTTCTATTCCTCACTTTGGAAGGAAATTGCAGCTCAAAAAGAAACGTTGACTTCATTTATGACCGTACACATCAGAGGCACCACCAGCTTGCAAGATCCAGAGGAGAAAGCAGCATCCACATTAATTTTTTATCTTACATCACTCCAACATGAGTAAGAAATTATTAATACCCTGCTCAAAAGCAGGAATTGTTTTCTAAATGCCAAGAAAGCGCGTTCTCGCTGAAGCAATTCTCAAAGTCACCATCTCAGTAGAGGGCAATGGTTGATATTTTTGGCAAGGATTTAGAACGGAATATGGAAATCAGTACCAGTCTACTTTTCAAAAACTAAAAGATCAGCAGTGACACTCCAAAATAAGTCAGGTTGTTGTTCCAACGGCTCAGCTGTGCGTTGCCAAGAGGGGTAAGAAATTCACAGAACTGAGGTTGGAAAAGCCCTCCGAGCCCATCGAGTCCAAGCTGTGCCCCATCCCCACCTTGTCCCCAGCCCAGAGCACTGAGTGCCACCTCCAGGAATTCCTCGGACACCTCCAGGGATGGGCACTCCAAACCTCCCTGGGCAGCCCCTTCCAACGTCTGCTTGAAAAGGTGGTGATGGATCGAAGACTGGACTCAAGCTCTTGGAGCTCTTTTCCCATCTTAATGATTCTGTTTAACACCTCTAAGTGACCCCAAACCAGTGGCACACAAGCCATGGGCTGTTCCTGCCCCATCTGTAGGATTTAGCAGCATAACCTGTTTTCCTTTCACAGGCAGAGTGCTACCCTGGGATCCTCGAGGCAGCTACTCCTGTCTGCCCCACTGAACTCCTGGAAAACTATAAAGTCTGATTTTTAAAAGGAAAAACGTATTTCTCCAATCCTTGCAGACTGTTTTATAACCTGAATTGCAAATTTATTTCCCTTCCCCGCAGCTTCCCATCAAAGCAATGAATCTGTAAGGTTATCTCCGCTCCTTCTGAGTGAGCTTATGCAGATAAACCCAGATATTTAAATCAGTTTCTTAACAGAATGTCAAAAAATGTCTATGTGGAAGTTCTTTTGAACAGCTGGTGTGTTTGTTATGTCGTTATCACCGTGGATATCACTGTGGATATCACTGGTGCCTCTTCCGAGGGGGACCAGATGAGCAGGAGCAGCTGCTACCACAAGATTCTTGTATTAAAAGCCAATATCCAGCTACACAACCCGTAATTCCTAATTCATACAGCCCTGAACTACAGCGCTCCATCATCAAATCGGGAATATTTCAGCCTCAAAGGGTTTCCTGTCAAATCAAACACCACAAAGCTGAGCCACGGGACAGCCCAGAGCTCTGGAGAAGGGCAAGATCTCCGCTGCAGGTGTGACCCAGATCTTCCTCCTCTCCAGTTTCTGCCCTGCCAGGTAACCCTGTATGAGACCCCACACCTGGAACAGCCCTGAGGCAGCTGAGCTCAAATCCTAATTATTTGTGGAAACACCTCTGCTGTCACCGGCCTTACGTGAGCTTTTCCCTCCCACCCCACTCCTTCAAACATCTTTCACCTGTTTCTAAAAATAAAGTTAGGACGCAAATTTGGCTGTTCAATCCCTGCAAGAGCTCTGCAGTGAATTTCCTTCTTTCCCTTGGAAACACAAGCATATGTTGCTTGCAGCATTAGTCTTTTACAGCTTTTGTAAAAGGCGGGGGAAACTGGCCCGATCTGGTGGTGGAAAAGTTTCCAGGCACGCAGAACCCGCCCAGGGCATGGAAAACCCAGGAGGAGACACCTGGACTGGACACGCTCCACTTCAGGCTGTTGACCTCCAAGGACTCATCAGCAGCTGCATCCCACAATTACAAGAACAGGGCCTGGCTGTGCTTCCAAATCCCTGCAGATTCGTGGGAAGATGGACACACAACCAGAAAGCACCGGGGAGGGACAGTCCATCAGCAGGACACGAGTTAAGAGCAGATACAGGCAAATATTCCAAGATCAAAATGGTGAAACGTTCTAACGGGAGAATCTGGCAAGACCTGATAATATTTTCTTTCTTTCCTTTGTCTTGATTAAGAAAATATCCAAGAGATGAAGCCAACTGCTTAAGTGGTGAGAGATGGAAAAGATTTGGAGTGACCTGTGAGGAAAGGAACAGGAAATGCCCAAGAGAAGGATAAAAATCACCACAACAGTCCCTCTGAATGGGAATGACACGTTCAGGAGCTGCTGCCTGTGGAAAAGATGGGATTTGAGGGGTCTCCATGGGAAGAGGACAGAAACGATGAACAGCCAAGGGAACAACACAGAGGCCAGGGAGGAGAACACCCATGCCCTGTTTGGTGTGAAGCTGCAAACACTCACAGCTCCAGTGGGAGAAGGGATATCCACCCAGGGAGACACAGCTGGAGAAACCTTGGGAACGACTTGAAGCCAGCCAGGAGAAGCTAAGGAAATGTTTTACAAATTGAACCAATGATCAAAACCATTTTCTTTACCACACTGCTTCCCCGTTGAGGCTCAGCTGCTACCGAAGTATTTTTCTGTGATAAATGAAATGCAAATAACGGTTTACTACCCAGAAAGTTTCTTTTAGTAATAGTCCCAAGGGCTCCCCCCTCCCCACAATCACTGAGCAGCTCTCTACTTCATCAGATGACTCCCATTTTAAATCCATTTTGCTCCAATTTCCTCATAAGGTATCTCGTAATTTGGTATCAATATCACACAGTTCATCCTAAACATTTTCTTTGTGTCGTTCTCCAGTGTAATCCTGAATTACAACGCTGCTTGGAAGAGCCAGGACAAAGGAAAAGTGCAGAAAACCAGGGAAAACAGGGAGGGAGAAAGGGAAAATTCATTGCATTTAAGCAGCAGACAGTCTGAATTACATTAAGCAGCATAGGCTTACACAATTTAAATTACATTAAGTGGCACAGGCGTACCAAACAACAGGGAAATGGCAGAATTTTATCTGCTTATTGCTAATTTTCAGCAATTTTATTCTTAAGGCGGTTACATTTTTCCAAGGCAAGCAGAGGATTTTGGAAAGGAAGTGGCACTGGACAGCGGTAAAGACTTAAAAGTGAAATATTAGGACAGTCAGGCTTTCCTAATAAAGAAATGAGTTAACATTTCTAGGGAGCCCCAGTGAGCTTTCCAAATGCTGTGTGTATATAAATAAAGATAGATATAAAGATAATGCTTGAAACTAAGTTCTATGGTTTTTTATGAGACTGCACAGGGTAAAATGAATGCTACTTCCCTGGTACAAATTCAAGTTATATCCTTAAATAGCTGTGTGCTAAAACACCAGGCTACAGACTCAAAGCAGTATTATAAAGGTGTAGGCAAAGGGATTAATTTTGAGCCAAGTAACAAAACTGTGAATCTCTTCAGAGCAGCAAACCCAGCAGAGGCATCTGCGCACAACAAATAAACCCACCACCCAACCCCTCGGGCAATTTCCCTTTTCTCCCACCTGAAAGGGGGTGAAGAAAGGAAGAAAATAAACCAAAAAAAAATCAGATGGAGAGGGGAGGAACCAGCAGGGACATGAGGCTGAGCAGCAGCACTTAAAGCCAGACTGGTGCTCGTGCCAGACACCACGTGCTGGTGCTAAATGATGGATGTGGTGCCTCTGGGGACAAGGGGGGACCATCAATCACGGGTGCCACCCCAGTGCTCCAAGCCTGGCACACACTGCTGTGTCCCCCCAGTGCTGCACGAGGGACGTCACCAAGCATCGCTCCGAGGAGCAGGGAATCCTTCCCTGTTCCTCCAGGCTCTCCTCAACTCTTATCCAACACCAAAAAATTGCCCAGAAGAGGCTGCAGGGAGTAAAATGAAAGTTCCTCTGGTAATTCCAGGCAGCTCTGGACAAATCTTCCCTGCACAACTTTTCCCTGCCTCTGCCTACACATTAAATTTTCCCTGTGTCAATCCAGAGGCTTCTCAGCATGGGAGATAAAACATGAGAGGATGAGGGTGTATGAATGAGCTGGACAAGGAGAAAAACTGACTCTGATTACCAGCTCTTGCACTGTATTTTCCATTTCCCCCATCATTCTCAGCAGGAACCGCAGAAGAAATCAGGAGATTTCCGGGCAGCTCATCACTCATCACCCCTCAAAGGAGCCGGCGGTTTTGCAGCAAGAAATAAAAGCTTCAGCTTTTGAAATCTGCTCCCTCGGTGGTATTCCAGATCCAGAGATCCCACCTCATCCCAGCACAAGCAGGATCTGTTCAGATGGTCCCAGCCCTGGTGCCTTGTCTGCACCGGGATATCCTGAACAACACAGGAACTGAAACCAGGTCAGTGCATTTCGTCTGATGGGAGGTGCATTCCCAGCCCAGAGCCAGCTGGCAAGGGGGATTTAGATTGGATATTAGGAAGGGATTGTTCCCTGAGGGTGTCCAGTGAAGCTGTGGCTGCCCCTGGATCCCTGGAAGTGTCCAAGGCCAGGCTGGACAGGGCTTGGAGCACCCTGGGACAGTGGAAGGTGTCCCGGCCCTGAACAAGACGATCTTTAAGGTCCCTTCCAACCCAAACCACTCTGTGTTTCTATGATTATTATTTACAAAAGCTCTGTGGGTACTCCTGAGTCCTGCCTGCCCACCCAGCCTGCTGGAAGCACAAGCAGAGGAGTTCTCAATCATCTTGATTAAGCTCCTGATACAACAGCTCCTCCGGACAGAGAAAAATGTCTGGGGGAGGGAACACCTCCGTGGAGTCACCACATCCTCAGTGCCTCGGTCAAGGGGTGACCAGGGATGAGGAAGGAACACTGCCAGGCAGGGCACAGGTCAGGGGATGCCCATCTGTCTGTGTTATTTCCCAGCACAGGAGTCCTGGAGCACCAAACTCAGCTTCCCCAGGCAGCAGGTCCAAGAGCAGGAGCTGTAAAACAGCTCTCAGTGTCAGCCCCAGCCTCCCGGGGAAGTTCACTGCGGTGAAATAGCTCCGGGGGACAGACACTATCAACACGATTACCTGTCAGCACTGTTTACACTGGAATTTAAACTGCTCCTATCGCTGGCAGATGAATGTTTTCAGCTGGGTACAGCACGGGATAAAGATTTACCCATTCCCGACTCGCAGCGCGCAAGCACCAAGACCTTTAATCTGCACCATCTACAGCGCACAACTGGGCTCCCTTTTTTAAAAAGCTATGACAAGAACCATTAAGGAAGCTGTCAGCAACATGAAAAATATTCTGTTCGAGATAGGCCGCACGAAGTACACGTTTCTTGTGACTTCTGCAGCGTGCAGCTTAACTAGAACTCAACTGCAGCTGAGGGCTTGGCACCAGGGCAGCCCCACCTGCAAATCGAGTGCAGCACAGAGCACGGCAGAGCTGTGGGTGATGCCTTGAAGGGGCTGCCCGAAAACAGAGGCTAGACAAGAACAAGAGAATAAAAGTAGGTATTTATTTGAGGGGCCTTCAAAGGTACACCTTGGCAGTGTAAAGCCTCCGAGGGGCTCCACCCAAGATGGACCCCGGCTCACGGGTTCTTCACGCTTTTGGAAGTTTGGTCCCTTCGCCTATCAGGGTTAATTCTCCAATTATAACTTCAGTTAATGATGTAATTACCCCAAGTTTGCTCCTCCTCTCAAAGGCTTTCAGTTTACACATTTTGAAGCCTGGGACAATCTAGGTGTCCTTGGAGAGCAAACCTAGAGAGGTTTGTTGTGTCTAACCAGCCTGAGAGAACAGCGGCTAACAGGCCACACCAAACTTCAGAGGTACACTCCAGGTAGTACAGGATTTGAAAAATATAAAAGTTAAAACCTAAGGCATCATTCAAATGCACTGGGAAGCTGCACAGAGCTTATCTAAAAGAAAAAAAAAACACCCCCGTGCTTTGGGAGGAAGAAAGCAACTCAGCAACTTCACTTTTAAAGTACTAAAAGCCTTTTGTGTCTCGCTGTCCAGTCAGTTAACAGGGGAACTTTAGACACATCAGATAAACGTGGAAAGACTGACTGGACAACCTGTGCTGGTGCATTGCTGGGACAGGGCACTGCCCACTGCTCCAGGCTCATGTGCAGCATGGATTTAACGCCAGGAAACATCCAGTTCTACCTGCAAATGAACAGTTCAGGCTCACAAATTCCCTTCCTCCTTGATAATGTCCTCCCTCTGACCTCTGCTTAACAAGCAGCTGCATGAACTGCTGAAAAAACAATTTAAAGTTTACTGGAGGCTGATATCACAGAACCACTGAGGTTGGAAAAGACCTCCGAGATCACCAAGTGCAACCTGTGACCAATCCCCACCTTGCCACCCGAGTGCCACGTCCAGCCCTTCCTGTGACACCTCCAAGGAAAAGAAGCAGCGTCAAAAACCTCCCAATCCCAAGTGCTTTCCCACACGCTGACAGCCGAGTTCTGTGTGCTTTGAGCAAGGCCAAGCCGGGGTTTGGCTCAGCAGGGTTTAAAACAAAGCCTGGCTTTTACGTTGGCCTGAGCCATGGGAGCGGTGTGGCCAGCGCTGGCCTCTGTCACGCAGCCACAGCCCGGCCACACGAGGCCACCACAAGTTCTGAGCCGGGGAGGTGACACGGGGCCATCTGTTGGACATCTGGGCTGCGTTTAACGCGCCACGAGTGCTTCCAACGTTGGCAAAATTTTCAGGGGAGAAAAAAAAAAATAATCAAAGGCAGCCTTATCTTGCGCCCTGCCAGAATGACAAAAAATATCCGGCTGATGATTTTCTTTAAAGCCTGAGGAGGTGTGAGCGTGCTGAAAGCCAGCCAGGACACCCTCCTCAGCAGGCCCTCAGGCAGAGTGTGTTTAAATGTGAGGCTGAACCTTCTGGAGACCTTCTGGATGATGCCACCAGGGAATTTACTTTATTACAAGTAAACCCAGACTTCATAAAGTCATTGGATGGTTTGGGTTTGAAGGGATCTTAAAACTCATCCCATTCCACCCCCTGCCACAGGCAGGGACACCTTCCACTATTCCAGGTTGCTGCTCCAAGCCCAATCTTGGACACTTCCAGGGATGGGGCAGCCACAGCTTCTCTGGGAAATCCATTCCAGGGCCTTCCCGCCCTCACAGGGAGGAATTTCTTCCCAATATCCCATCTAACCCCTGCCCTCTGGCAGTGTGAAGCCATTCCCCCTTATCCAGTCACTCCATGCTCTTGTAAAATTCCCTCTCCATCTTTCTCAGGTTTTTCCCTCACGTAAAACTGCTCAGGAGGAGCTCAGGAGTCAGCAGAGTTTTCAGGTCCCATCTAAGAACAGCTTTCATTCGGTTTTGCTGCGTTAAACCCTCCCAGCAAACCCTGAAATCTGGGTAATTCAAGGTATAATGCTCAGGACAGATGGCCAGCTTCATGCTCCCAAGGACTATTTGGCTGAACGTGCCATGCTTGCCATGTCACTCCTGCCAGCACAGCAGTCACAAATTCCAGGAGGGAACGACCAAAAAAAAGCCTCCAAGTTGGTGACTGTTTTTGCAATGACCAATGATTAAATTAGCTTAGTTAAAGGATCTAACACCACGTCTTGAATTTATTCCAGTGTCACAGCTATTGGCAGGGATAAAGTTTCACATGAGCCAATTAACTAAATGCACTATTACTGTATCTCAGCTGCTTAAGCTCATCAGTTAATTAAGAGCTCAGCGTAAGCTGAAAATAGGAATCTCACCTGTCACACATCCCAAACACACATTATCTTAATGATTTCATTTTACACTTCCATATTACGTTCCTCAGGTGCCTGAGGAAAACTGAAAGGCGATTGCTTGGTTTAAAGAAAAGTGAAAGTGAAAGTCACGCAAACAAACACAGATTTATTCTAAGAAATTGGATTTCTCAGAATGATACTTGCTGCTTTATTTAGCCCTGTTTTACGGGGTAGTTTTTCATGGTAAAGTTCACATTTCACACTCAATTTTGAAACTCAACTCCTCTGTGTTCCCCTGGACAATCATCACCCAAGAAACTCCAGCAACCACGGCTGGATAAAGCTCAGCAGCTGGAACTGGGTGTAGGAACACATGACCAACCTCCTGGCCATAAGGAATTCCTACCCTTCAAGTACACATTTTGTTAAGAAATCCACATTTATCCCAGAGTTAGAGATAAGTAATAACAAATAAGGATATTAATGGATTGCTCAGATAATTAGAAAGCAATCTAAGCTAAATTGAAAAATGTCCAAACCTTTGTTGCAACTTTATAAATATCTGGATGTCTGGTACGTCCCAGGGAAAAAAAACCTCAAAACAACCCAATCCTGTAAACGGGAGCACTTGAACAAAGCAGCCTTAAAACTCCATCCTTTCAAGGCCTTTTTATCCCCCTGTGGATGTAGCTGGGGAAAAAATAGCCCTGTTACAGCCTCTGGTCAAGGATTATTGATGTAATCAGAGAATGGTTTGGGCTCGAGGGGACCTTGAGGGACATCCCGTGCCACCCCTGCTGCGAGCAAGGACACTGCCACTACCCCAGGTTGCTCCAACCTCCATCCAGCCTGGCCTTGGACACTGCCAGGGATCCAGGGGCAGCCACAGCTTCCCTGGGCACCCTGTGCCAGCGAATCCAACCCTAAGCATTTAAAATCCCCCAAATTGGGAACATAATCAAGGCCTCCTCCTCCCAGCAACGCCGAGAGCAGACGGCAACTTCTGCTGCTGTCCGTGAGATGGAAGGACCTTGGAGGAAGCACAGGGAACTGCCCTCTTCATTTAAATTGCTGAAAGGAAGCGAGATTAAAGCAGCCAGAGCCTTTCCACCTTTAGCAAATTAATCTGATCTCTTTCCCAAGTCCCTGAGCACACGAGGCTTTAGCTCTATTAATGGCCTGAGCGGTGCTCGCTCAGTGTTTCCAAGGGACACAACAGCCTTTAAGTAACTTCCTTTCAAAGGCAGGGATCTCAGAATTTGATTGAAAACGCATTTAATTCTCCACAGCTCAGGGCAGGCTCAGAACTGGCAGCACCACGACGATGTTGGCAATGCTCTCAGCTGTTACATACCCAGCAAGAGCTGAAGTAGGGTTTGGCCATGGGCTGTGCTTGTGTTTTCTAAAAAGGTCCTCACCATAATGCTCAAGGAGCTTATTTCTCCTGTGTTGTCCACTCCGAAGCACGAGCAGAGCTCTCTGTCAGGCCAGATGAACTTCTCCTATTTTTTCCCCATTATTTAACACATAACTGCTGTAATAACAGGTTAAATAAGTGTGTGAAGATGCTGGACTTGAAAGCATCCGCTGAAAAAGTTCTGAGTTCAAGCAGAACTCTCCTCTTTTAGAGCCTCTTCTCAGCCCTGCTGCCCTTTCTGCAAGGGAAAATAGTTTCAATCCGAAGGATGAGAAGTTTGACTGGTAATGAGAATTATTAAAAAGAGGTTCTTATTTCAGCCATCTGAAAACAAGAGCCCACCTCTCCCATGGTTTTTCAGGGCAGGTATGGCTATTTTGTTTAGGTCAAGGAACTCCTGAAAGCATTGGGGAAATAAAACCCCAAACATGGAAACCTGCTGATTTAACTGCAGCGGTTAAAAGAATTCATAAGAATGGCTGGATGCAAGTCCACAGCAAATTCATTAATTACTGTGCTCTAATGAGCAAACCATGCCCAGAAGTGCTGATTCCACAGCTCTGAACAAAGGCACCTCAAAGCCCAGACCAGCAGAACTGGGGCCACGTTTCAGACCTGTGGAAAAGCTGAGGATGAGCAGGAGAAAAAATGCACTAAAAAATGTTCCCATCTGAGCAGCATCCACACAGCTCCCCCATTATTATCATCAAAACCGCCTTTAACACACAATAATCTCTGCTGAAATATCTTGATAGGAAATGTTCTGTGAGAAAAAAGGCTCCTTATTTATTAAACTTCAACATAAACCAGCAAAAGTTGGAAAGTTTCAAAACACTGGAAAAGAAATGGTGCAGATCCCTAAACCTGAATTGCACGGCAAGAGTTCCCTCAGCTGGGAAAAATCCCCTGATTAATTCATAATAACGAAACGAGACACGTGAAAGAAGGAAGGGTGAATGCAGTGAGCAGAGAGAAATGCACTTTATCAATGGAAGATGAATTCAGCCTGGAAATTTGGCAGGCAGAGCAATCAGATAGCGACAGAATCCTTGAGTAGGCAAACCTGGAAAGAGTTTCAAGACAAGATTAGATCAGTTGGTGGAATTTCTAAGACAGAATATTCTGTTTGACACGGCACTGAAGCAGAGATACAGAAACCTTGGCCATCTTGGACTCTGCAGAACTTTGTTTGAAGCTGAATTGTCACTGCTTAATAAAACAGATTTTTAACAGGCTTCATTATCAGATCAGCATCTCGGCATCCCTCTGGACAGAGCTGCCAAGAGATGTGAAAGCAGCACACTGGCAGGAACCAAAATGCTTCCTCCCCCACCCCTAAATATCTCTAATACTTTCCTAACTAATGTGAGCTCAATGCAAATTATTAACTCTCGGTAATAAGTTTCCCACCACAATAAGATAAAATGCTAATTTCATCTGTGGTTCCTTCCGCAGTCCTGCAGCACAGCAATCAACAGGAAAAACACGATCAGAGCCAGAAAGAACTGCAGTTGCATTCCTAAGATAAAACACCTTCTTTGGGATGGATAAAGCAGGAAAAATTAACTTCATAAAGGAACCTGTTGATCCCCCAAAGCAATATTGTGAAGAAGCTGTGGTAAGCACCAATTTAAATACGTTTACTTAAAAATTCTTGCGGAAAAATTGCTCCCTGAGAACTGATCGTGACTGACCCTGGGATGGATGAAGGCTGGGAATGGGGAGTGTTTAGAGCCCACCCACTGCTGTCATGTCAAGGATAAAAAAGAGAAATCTGGGTTCCTTGTTTAAGTGGGTGATTGTGTTTTCCCCACTGCTGGGCACCAACACTCCACAAACCAGCAGATTATTTCCATTTTCAAGCTACCTAAAATTTCAATTTTCAAGCTGCCAGAGACAATTTAATCAAAAGCCATGACTTCTCCTCCTCACCTTAAACCTAATTCCTACAACACCAATATTTAGGAGAATTAGAAAGGGCACAAAACTTCCCAGGGAGACAGAGCGCACACAGCCCTTGAGATTCACCTCTAAAAACACCTGAGAAGAACCTGTTATGCTTTCTAAAGGTTTGTGTTATTTAGGAGAAAAAAAGGATACCCCAAACACAGTTCAAGCGTTTTTAGAGGTTTACAGGAAAATAATCTGTCTGCACTGCTTTAGAAAGTCTCTCTTACTTTCAGAGCTCAAGAACTAAAAGATTATTTACAACTAAAGGATTTTTATTCTGGTACTGCCTTGTAACACCAAACCACAACAGCCACGCTCGCTTGTTCTGACAATGCTGCTGCTCCTTTTTTATTCCCAGACGCCAGACTAAAATCATGTATTCCCTGTTCTATTTTGCAGGAGTTTCGGATAAAGCCAAACCCGTGCCTGTAGTATTTTGGAGCTATTTTAGTGCTGTGTTATCAGCAGAGCAGCTGGATGCACACAAGGAATGTGATTTTTTGGGATGCACGATGGGATTTTGCTGTAACATCCGTGCTGGGCCATCCAATGTGTGACTGACTGCAAGTGTGTGATTTCAATCAAGCAATAATCATGTGGTTTTCTGTTGAAATTCGAGCTTTTTTGGCACCAGAACTACTTTTAGATCTGGATAAACACACAATGGAGATATCTGGATGTGAAAAACACACAAATGAGTGAGAGCTCATCTCAAATGAGCATTTAAACCTGTCTCAGGATAATATCCAATATTGATCAGCACTTCACAGAAGGTATTTTTGTTCTAGAAGCACTCGTATTTATAGCAACCCATGTGCTTTCAAAGAACTTCTGTGGGCACAGAGGGGGGAAAAAAAAAAAATCACAAAAAACCAAATCAGTCTGCTACGTGTCCCACTGAGCCAAGCCATCAACGTGCAACTCACGAGTGAAATCCAACTCTTAAAAAAAAAATAAAGTTTAAATAGCTCTGTGACAGCTTCCCTCTTCTTCAGCCCTCCAAGTGCTCCCCCTCAGCTGGGACCTGTGATTTCCCACCCGTTTCACGAGCAGGTTTGCTCATTCCAGGCACTGGGAGGATGGAAACGCCCAGGGAAAGGGAGACGCTGGCTCACCCTCAGCCATCGGGGCACTGGCATCACGTCCCAGGCAAATCTGGGAATGCTGCTCCTTGGAAGCGGGAAGCACTGCAGTGCTGAGCCTCAGCTGAACATGTTCGACTCCTGCTGCCACCAAATATATTCTCCTTGGGAATACATCCAGCCAGGGAAACTGCATCCAACCTTCGGATAATCGCCGTGCTTTCCAAACTACGCCATGCTCTGCTTCCCAAAACCACTTCCCAACTGCTCCTTCCCATGTCTTCGCACCCTGGGCTGTGCTAACAAGCTGGGAGCAGCCAGAGCTGTGCTGGGTAGGAATGGGATTTGTACCTGCACCAAAAAATATCTAAAAATACGTTTGCACGTTCAAAGATTTGAGTGTCCCCTTCCCACTCGGAGCACGTCCCCTCTGAGGGACAGGGATGCAGAGCAAAGGCTCAGAGAGACTCAGGAGCACCTGAAAGCTCAATATTCTGCATTAAAGACACTCTTTTGACATACCCAGCTTCTGTGTGCACCAGAGAGGGAGAAAAACACACCCAAACCCACTCTGAAGGCACGAATCCAGCATGTGTGACACAGGCAGTGCTTGGAGACAGCTCTTCCACGTCCATGGGAATTAGCAATCTTTTCCTGAAATCATTTCCCTTTTCTCCAGCCAGCCATTATCCTGCGCTTGCTGAGGCTCTGCTGCAGGCTCAGGTGCTCCCACAGCAGCGTGGGGCCAGAAAAAAACAATTGGCGGAGAGGAGAAAATGGCATTTGGCAGCTGCAGGTGCCCTCTGCTATTTTGTAGGTGCTCTTTTACAAAGAGACTGTATTTACCCACACAGGCAGGAAATCACAGGAGAGGAGAGTTTTGTGGCAGGGAAATAAAGCAACAAAGTAAATGCCACGGAGAGATTCTTCTGCTTGAATCCATAGTGCCCTTCATCACAGCATGGGAGCAGAGATGGAGCTTCACGACTGAATTTTAAAAATAGAAAGGTAACAAGCTTCCCATCCCAAAGTGCTGTGCTCTGCTTCCGATGCCATTTCAGGCCCTGGGAGTGCTCTCAGAGAGCACACAGCTCCTCTGGGAAAAGGTGAAAAATGCCTTCCTCCATAATCTGTTGTCTGAACTAAAGAGAATTATTTATAGTTGCTACATTTATTATACATTATTATAAACTGGAAGCTGTTATCAGCTATAAAATGTTTATCATTTCGGGGGGGTGAAAAGTAATTTATTTATAGAAAAGTGCTGGTAATGTTAGGCTGAATTTATATGTTTTAAGAGTGAACTTTCCCTATTAAACATGTGCAGAGATAACATGCAATCCTCGGCTCTGTGTGATACATTTTCCCATTTTAGCCTCTGATTTTTCCCCCTGGGCAGTACCTGTTCTTGCTGCAAACTACTGAAGCATTTTTCACTACCATTTGTGAAGTGCCTCTGCTCTCATGTTGGAGAATGTGGGGGAAAACCACATGACAGATCATGCAGAAACTCCCCAAATCCCCTCCCTTCCACCTAATCTGCAGCACAAGGATGTCTTTATACACACACACACACACACACATATATATAGACAGACACATAAAATCCTCCAGCACATCTGAGATTCTCCAGAAGCGAAAAATCAGCGCTTCAGAACTGTGCCCATCTCCTCCCACAAATGGCTTTCAAGCAGGGCTTTGAATTTTCCTTTTTAAATCCTGTTCACTGAGGAGAGGGGGAGATGGGAAAAGGGAAAAGGACACTGAGAAAAGGCTGAAGGGAGGAGCTGGGAAAACTGCTCTAATCCCAGCAGCAAGGATCCCCAGCAGCGTTCCTTCAGGAGGGACAATTTCCAAATGTTTTCCATGAGGCCTGAGAGGTCAATTGGATGTGGAGCAGCTCCTGCTAATTGATGGCATCCCATAATTGCTCCTGCATTTATTACCTGCAGCACCCCTGCATTCCCCAGTGCTGGGAAGCCCCGGGATGAGACTGATGGCATTTTAAATATTTAAGGTAGTCTAAGAAACTTCAGCCTCATTCAGCATTTAAGAGAGTTTTTAATTTACTCCTAAGGTGGGGAGCAGAACAAAACCACTTTATGCAGTTTGCTCTGCCCCATCTTCTGTGCAGCTCGCATTTGCATCAATCTGAGTGTGCCGGGGTCAGCACGAGGCAGCAAATGCAAAATTCAGGTTCCAGCTGAACCTTAAATAAACCACAAGAGGCATTTTCCCTGCACACAGGTCAAACGGTGCAGTATGAGCTGACGTCCTGTGCTTAGAGGTGTTTTCCACACCCAGTGCCACGAGCATTCCTGCTGCTTTGGGATGCAGCCCTGCAGGATGCTTTGGATCCATCACCTCTTCTGGTATTGATAATTCAGTCTGAAACACTGAATTACACCGCAAACACAATCCCCACGCGAGGGGAAGCCTCTTTGTTTTCTTAAAAAACAAGAAAACAAACCAAACAACAACAACAAAAAAATCCCTAACAAAACTGACACTTCATTTACTTCCTAAGTAGTGGAACATTTCTGGGTTTTCAACTCTGAATTGCCAGACAACACAGAGGCAGCAGATGAAACTGTAACTGAAAACCTCAGAGTGCAAGAAAAGTGTTTTATTTGACAGTCAGGAACCAGGGTACTGACTCCAGCTTTTTTATTCCTCCGCAGAACAGGTCACCCCACGCCTTTCCCTCCTGATCCTGGGTGATCGAACCTCACCGCTCGTAACGTGAGTCTTGCAAAAGAAGGAAGAGTCCTACAGAGCTTCCAGGAAGCCCCGCAATCCTCCACCCAACAGCTCCTGCACGCAGGAAAAGTGAAGGTGAACCAAAGGATCCTCCCTGGTTGGGCACCCACGCCCAGGAGATGCCCCATGGACACCTCCCTGCTCCATCCTGGCTGCTGGGGGGTACAACTTCCCCCCAAAAATGCTTTTCCCTTCCCTAGACAGGGATGCCACCAGCTCTGGGAAGGAAAATCCTCCTGGTCGCACACCCGGCTGCGCCTCTGCTCAGGGAACAGCCCAGGGAAGGACAAACAAGCATTTCCCATATTTACTGCCAGAGCAGAAGCTGGGAACGCTGGCCTGTGGGAACAGTGGGATCTGGCTTCTCCACAGGACAGGACAAACACCTTGCACCACAAAAAGTCATTTGGAATCAGCTGGGAAAGAACTGGGAGGACCAAGAAGCACCCACCAGCCAATACCACACACTTTCCTGTAGCAATTTGGGCAAAATACCCCAAAGTTTTAAAAAATAAGGATTAAGAGATAAAACCCAACTGAAATATTTGCATCAAAGGAGACTGAATTTTAAGGCAATGAAAGCCAAGGTGGCAAAGTGAAAATAATTTGTTTAAATATGTATCAGACATTTATACAGAGTCTAGAAAAGAGGATGAAGGTGATTGTTACATCCCACCCTAAATTACCACAGTCCTGTTTTGCCGATAAAGCAGCAAAAACGCTTTTATATTCCCTTCTCAATCATAGTCATTTGGTCCCAAGTTCTCCACACATTTATATTCTTTCTTTTTTAGAGGTAACCAAAGCAACTAAGGCCAACTTGACCCTTCTTTGTACTTGCAAGAAGTTTCACTGGAATTTGCAAGACTTAAATGCAAGGTAAATCTGTATTTCAGGCTTCAACTGTATTATAATTTGTGACTCATAAATTACATTATTCAACATTCACATGAGAAATAATGGCTATCGTGTTACTTGCTGCAATGAGATTGGATGGCTGCTTTGTAGAGTTTATTCAAACTGGCAACTAATAATATTTTCCATTTATCAAAAATCTCCAAAGCACAACGACTGTTCAATTTATTGTGTTTAACATTCAGTGAAGGAGGATGTTGTTGTTTTCAACGCTGCCATCCCAAACAGAGAAATTAAAATAAATCACTTCAATCTAGAAGCCAAACAAACAATTACATGGAGGAACCAGCCAAAAAGGAAACCAAACAGCTTCGTTTGCCAGCCCTTATTAACAGCAAAAATAACACCTTATTTCAATTTCTGAGAGCTCCTTGTTATCACCTGGAAAACAAAACCAAGTCTAGAATTTACAAATGAAAACTGTCACGGCATCAGAGTGACATGGCAGGAGATGAATACTTGGGATTGAATTATCAGGGCTTGTCAGCACTAATTCCCAGATCCTAATAATCTCCAGGAGGCTGTGGGTGCCCAGCCCCCAGGAAACAGAGTTATTAAAGGCTACTTTTATTCCAAAGCCCTGGTAAAACCCACTCATCTCCCACATTTTGTGGAAATCATAGACTCATTTAGATTGGAAAAGACCCTTAGGATCATTGCTAACCCAGCACTGCCACCTCTAAACCATGGACCCAAGTGCTCCATCTACACACCCTATAAATACATCAGGGATGGAGCAGGAAGGATTTGGAGCAAGTCTCAGAGCCATGCTAAGCTTTTTTCACTATTCCATTAAAAAAAACCCCAACAAAACCAAAACAAACTACACAAAACACCCCACAGAGGGACCTCACGGCAAAAGCCAGCTCTGATTTATTAATATTTTTGCCAAAAGACATCCAGCCCTGTATTCCAGACCAGCAGGAACTACCTGAAATCCAGAGGTGCCTCCTTCAGATGGCAGAGGAAGCCCAGCCAGGCGCTGTGCGCAGGAATAACCACCACAGCGTGCACCCAACATCTCCAACCCACCGCAAAATCCCTCTGGGAGACTCTTTGTACGCTCCAGCACAAAAGGGAGGCACCAAATGCTCTTAAGTGCTCAGTCATGAGCTGCTTGTTTAACCCCCCCGTGCCAGCCAGGCAGAGCCCGGCCGCATCAGTGCAACTGTGAGCAACAAATCTCGCTGCTTAATATGCAAATTCCCCTGGTCAGTCTTGCAGAGCAGCACCATGAAAGCAGTTATTGTGACTCCCAATCAGCCATGTGACACGCAGCCCTGCACAGCACTTCAAGGAAAATATTTAAGAAGCTGTTGTCCAGTCGCTGAGAGCAGAGGTGGAGCACAATATTTGCTTTCCTCCGAGTTAATGAAGCCCCAGCACCGCATCAAACTCCCCGGGAGGAACGGATAGTTTGAATAATCTCCCATTCTGGCAGCCCTATTTCCACTTGGCCCTGTTCTCGCTGCTGGGTGATGGGGGCAGCAGGAAAGAAGACAAATTTCAAACAGAATCAGCATCTCTGCTCCCAAGGAAGGGCGATAAGAACTGCGGCAGGCAGGCGAGCATCGTGTCAAGGAGAGCTCAGCAGCAATCAGACAGCTGCAGCCAAAAGCCTTAATCTGGAATGACTTGTGCTTCCAGACACTGTATTCCCTGCTTTTCCCTCGTTCCACACAAGTAACTGTCTCACTGAACTTCACCAGGTAGGACTAAGTAATATGCAACTCCTGAGAGGGGTGAGAGTTTGCCACCAGAGAATGAACAGGTTCCTCCTTTTCCTCCTCGCTGCTCCCCTTGGAAAAGAGGACAGAAATTGAGGAGCCCTCCAGGAAGGACTTGCCTGGGGATGGGAGCTGGCACAGCTCTCCTGATTTTGCTCAACTGAACGTACCTGATTTACAGGCACGAGGGCAGAGTTCTCCAGCAGTTAATTCCAAGCCCAAAGCTCTTCCAAAAACACAAGTGAAGAGGTCACACAGCCTGGAAGTGACTGGAGAACAGTTATTCCTTCCCTGGCCTCACCATCCTGCAGGAGCTCGGTCACCTTTGACAGGGCACAGCTGGAAAAGATGCAGCGCCTGGCTCCTGAAACCTTGGAATTTTAGGTGGGAGACAGCGGAGCTAAAGGGACGAAGTGGGGAAAACCTGTGTCTATAAACCAGTTAACGATCACCTTTTATTGGTTTTGGTGTCTCCTTTAATGAGGTCCCAATAAACCCACCCAGGGCACTCACCCCAATTTGGCTCTGCTGGCCTACAACACACCGAGCATCGAGACAGGAACTTTTCCTGCCTGTGCCAAACAACGTTCTGGTGAAATGAAAACTTGCTAAAAAGAGCAGTGCTAATGAAACAGCTGGTAGCAATCTGCAAAGCCCATTTCGTTTCCAGCCCGATGGGCAGAGCAGCATCTGTTAAATTCTTGGCGAGGAACAGCCTCCTCCTGCTCCGGTCAGTGCAAACAGAACCCTGCAATAAGCTGGGCTTTTGATTAGCTCCATCTCACACACGCAGGCACACCTGAGGATACACAACAGCTCTCCTGACACACGCACAGGCATCCTGACCTTGAAAAATGCCCAGGGTAAGAGACAAAGGAAGCGCACGTGGCCAGGACATGCCGTCAGCCCTGCTGAGCTGCACACGAGTAACGGGAAGTGCCGGCCATGGACAAAAACACTGAGGAGAATACAGGGATGTGACAAATCCTCCTCTCAACTCCAGTAACACAATTGAGCATGATTTTGCCACTCCCCACTGCCCTGTAATAAACTGAAACTGGGATGAATCAGACTTGAGATCTGGCTCCCACTTTCACCCATAATCGCACACGGCCGCTGCTGTCTGATCGATCTCTTGAGCGCTCGCAATTCTCCAGGAAACTTCTCCATTCTGGGGAAAAGACAAAGCCTCTCCAAAATAGGTCCATCACTGGCAAGCCAGAACCATCATGTTTCTGTTCCAAAACACCTTCCTACGATTGAGAAATGTTCTGGCCCTGCTCACCGACAGCAATCTGAAAGCAAAGGTAGCGGGTTAGGTCACAACCCCGGAGCTGGAGGAAATGAGCCTCACTTGAGGAACAGGAAAAAGTCATCTTTCTGCACAGGTCTAGACTTCACATCGTGTTCACTTGTGCTTCAGCTGGTTCACTGGCTGATGCCTCCAGACAGAAGCTCCCTTGAGACAGCAAGTCAGGTTTCAGACTTGGTGAGGGCACGTTAGCAGAATTTGTAAAGCTCCGACTCAGCGCAGGCTGGACTTTGACATCGGGGGAGTCGCGTTCAGAGAAGATACTCAGAGCTTCTTCCAGCTGAACCTACCCCCCCTTCCTTCCTTGTGGAGAGGCAGGAACAGATCTGTAGCATTACAAAACAGCCCATTGCACACTGGAGCTGATTGTTTAAGACAGTCCTAAGAAGCTCATAATTCAAGTGAAATTTCAGCGCTTCTCACTTCAGCGAGACAACCTTAAGGAACATTACCCTGAGAGCATGAATCAACACGAGCCAGCTGACACGCATTTCACATCTCTTACATCTTGGAAGCCCAGCTGCTGTTGTAATGCACAGGCACAATGGGTTATTTAACCCCACAGCAGCAGTGCCATGCCCTGGGAGCACCAGGCAGGGACACAGAAACCCTGGATGGCGCCTGCCCACCTCGCACACTGCTCTGCGGCGTGCAATCTATTTTACAATATCCCCCAAACCCTGATAATGTGCTTCTCCTATCTCATTCATTCGGTATCACAGGTGAGATAAGAGCGAGGAAATTAAACCGAGCCTATTGCTGTGACACGATCTCACCTCGTAACACCTAGCTACCAAAGCACATCTCAGGGCAAGCACCAGTGGGGCTTTTAATGCTGTTTTTTGGTCAAGATTTTGGGGTATGTGGTGACTCCTGCGGTTCTTTTTCCTTGACTGGCCCATCCTGCTCAGCACTCCTGCAGATTTTTGCTAAGTCTGTTTAGTACAGATGCATTTTAGGTAACTCATGTCTTCCCTTTTTTTAATAGACTAAAGAAGACTCACACTACTCAAAGCTATACAATTCCTTCTAATGACACTGATGTGATTAAATCCATGGGAGGTTGTGGAGTCTCCCTCTCTGGAGACATCCCAAACCCACCTGGATGTACTCCTGTGTCACCTGCTCTGGATGACCCTGCCTTGGTAGTGGGGTTGGACTGGATGATCTGCAGAAGTCCCTCCCAACCCCAGCTATTCTGGGATTCTGTGAACTCCCACACAGTTCTTAGCAGCTGGAATTGTGGTATTTCCATGAACTCTGGATCTGGCATTAATCAGCAGATGGTTGGTTCAGATACAACTCCAAGTGCTGCACATTTTTACATTATGGAATGACGGCAGAGTCACTGATAGAAAGAACACCCATCAGCTGGGACACCCGGAATAAAGCCAGACTGATAAATAACACTCTGGAAGACACAAGGGAACACGCAGACCTAGGTCAGCGATTTTCCTCCTGAAACCTGCAGACCCTGCGTGCGTGAGGACTACTTACAAGTCAAGTATCCTGCTGGTAGGCTGACTTTAAATGACTATAAAACATACACAGCTCAGCTGGAGAACATCAGGAGTCCACCAACCTGAGAGCGTTGAGAAAGCAATCATTCAGGCATTTAGCTGGAGAAAAACACGAGGGGAAGGGCTGCGGACACTGCAGCAGTGTTTGCACACCGGCTTTGCTCCCCAGGCCGGGGTGCACTTGCACACGAGGGACAGAGACCACGCTGCTCCAGCATCTCCAGCCGCCGGGAATCGCTCCCTTCGCAGGGCTGAGGCTGGAGCAAAGCACCTCTCCCGGCTGGAAAACAAACCCCGGCCCCGCAGCAGTGCCAGGAGCTAGGCGAGCTGCGGAATCATTTTCCGCACACCACAAGGAGCGGAGCCCGAGGAAAACAAACTTCGGGAGCCCCGGGCAGGCCCTTTCCCCAGCCTGGCTTGATTTCAGCAGCGGCCGCGTCTCGGAGCCCCCCAGCACCGCCCAGCGAGACAGACCCGACAGCGCTCCCCGGTACTGCCCGGGGACAGAATCCCCCGGCAGAACC
>VZTD01004942.1:680593-759905 GCA_013397725.1 Rhagologus leucostigma | reverse complement strand
GGGACCGCCTCGGCACCGCCACCGATACCGGGACTGGCACCGGGACCGGCACCGCCTCCGGCACAGGGACCGCCTCGGCACCGCCACCGATACCGGGACTGGCACCGGGACCGAGACCGCCCCGGCACCGCACAGGGACCGCCACCGGCACCGCCTCCGGCCCGCGGGACCGCCCCGACACCGGCACCGGCACCCAGGATCGGGACCACCCCGGCACCGGCACCGGGATGCGGGGCCACCCCCGCGCCCCCATCCCGGGAGGGTCCCCGCGGCCTTGGGTGCCGGGCTGTGTTTATTCTCTCCTCGCTGTGAAGCCTGCGGCTCCTCCCTGCTCTCCTGTGCTTTGCCCCGTCCCTGAAGTGTTCAAGGATGGAGCTCTGAGAATCCCGCTCTAGTGCAAGGTGTCCCTGCCCATGGAAGAAGATGATCCATGAGGTCCCTCCCAACCCAAACCGTTCAGTGATTCTGTGATTTGTCTCTGCACACGAATAGAAAGTCCACTCTCAGAGATAAATCTCTGCCCCGCTATCGAGCCACCCACCCTGGTGTTATCAGACTGCTAGTTTGAAATAAAAACTGAGAAAACTTGGTGCTTTTTGGTCGATCTGACCAAGCAGGCTTCAGTTCCCTGAGAAGAAAAGTTCAACTTCTGTGCTCTTAATGCCCAGCTGGGTTATCTCATTTCGGCAGCAATCCCGCCCTGGACTCGGGGAGTTACAGTTCCTACACTATCAGATGCACTGGAGCTCCTTGGAATATTCAGCAATAAGTCAGAACTCTGAAAAATGGGAGCAGACAGTGCAAAAAATAAAGCCTGGTAACAGACTGTGCTCTGGGTTCCCCACACGCTCTGCTATACACGGCAGCTTCATGTTCTCGTACACAGAGCAGCACAAAACAAAACTCAAGCTGAGCATATTTTTCCTCCATAAAGATGACATTGCAAATGTGTTTTTCGGAATTAAAATAGCATAGCTGTTTGTACGTAGAGTTTCTAGTCACCACAGTGAAAAGAACTGATGGACAAAGGCGTTTTTCTGCCATTAATTTCCCTCGATAATCTTCATACCAAAAGCCCAGCCAGCCTTTGGGAAGGCTCTTGTGTTGATAATTAAAATCCCAAACGTATGAGATAAGCTGAGTGCCAAATGCCGAGCACTTTGTCATCTGAGAACAAAAAGGCACAGAGCTCATCTGCTTTATTGGGTCCAAATGGGAAGGTCAGGCCTGGTAAGAAGGCCTAAAGAACAATTATTAGAGTCTGAGCACATGCCCACTAATTAGAACAAAAGCAGAAATTCCTTGTCTGTGTAGACATTTAAACCAGATCAAGGAACCACACAGAGCTCAGTTGTTGTCGTTTCAGATTTTATCTGAGGGCCACATGGGAGTTTGCCTATATGTACACTGTATAATCAGAGGTATTGTAGAATCACAACATCACTGAGGTTGGAAAAGAGCTCCAAGACCACCGAGTCCCACCTGTGCCCCATCCCCACCTTGTCCCCAGCCCGGAGCACTGAGTGCCACCTCCAGGTGACACCTCCGGGGGTGGGGACTCCAAACCTCCCTGCGCATCCCATTCCAATGCCTGAGATACGCCAGGCTGGGCAGAGGGATTGAATATTATTTGTACAAAACTGCAAGAAATTTGGAAGACAGCTGCAAATTTTCCTGGAAGTAGGTGTCGAGGTGAGTATTTTATCATCAGAGCATGGTAATCCCGCAGGGAAATCATGGATTGTGGGGAGGCACTTGGGATGCACACTGGGAGGGCTTCTCCCTCTGGATATCTGCTGCCCAGTGAGATCCCGAAAGTGCCCCTCACTGAGGCTGAGGGGGTGGAAACAGAACGTGACTCCGTTCCATAACAGGGTGGCTGCCGGGCTGCGGGCTGGCGTGGGAAAGTCTGTCCCCAGCAGCCAGCAGCCTGCTCGTGAAGCCTTGGAAAAACACACCAGAGCTTGTTATTCTGCCTGTTTGGGACTGAACTCTTGCACTGGATACCTCGTCATTCTCACACGCAGGGTGTGGAGCATGTTAATCTGTGTTTGTGTGTGTAACCACTCGGGATGGGCCAAAGGGAATATTCACAGCCTGACCCCACGTTTCAGGATGTACTTTTAACGTGCTAATAAAGTACTGAAGAAAAAAACAACCCTTTTTCTAAGTGGATTATTTATTTTGAAGGTTATTCCTCCTCAAAATAAGCTTTGCAATCAGAGTTTCTGCACTTCAGTCTCAGCTCTGCTCCGACGCCCACTGTGGCCTTGGACAAGTCACATAACCTTGGCTGCTCTGTTTCCGTAGATCAGTGTTTGTCTGCACATCTCTTGGGGGTATGGCCAGGATTAATTAATTCTTACCCTTTATAACTCTCCAACTGCCTGCAATGTGTGGGATGTAAAACACTGAACATCAAAAGTGACTTTTCCGCAATAAAGGCTTCTTAAAGGGTGTCATGGATTGACTGTTCCGTGGAGGTACCACTGCCCTACGTGGTTAGGATTGTTTGGGGGTCACAAACCCTACAGTGCCAACAGCTGGAGGGTTTTCTTCGGGCACAAATCCTACTGGACTGTGTTGTCCTGGGAGCACCGGAGGGATGGGGTTTGTGGCCAAGGAATGCAGCGTGTAAAAATCCCTGAGGAGATCTCCGTGTGCAACACATTCGCTGTGCTGAAGCGGCTCCGGAGAGGCACCAGGATGATCAGAGGGATGGAGCAGCTCCGCTGGGAGGAGAGGCTGGGAGAGCTGGAATTGTTCAGCCTGGAGAGGAGATGCTTTGGGGTGACCTCACTGTGGCCTTGCAGGGCCTGATGGAGCTGCAGGAAACATGAAGAGAGACAATTTCCAAGGGGTGGAGGGACAGGCCAGGGGGGAATGGATTCACACTGACAGAGAGTGGGTTTAGATTGGATATTGGGAAGAAATTCTTCCCTGTGAGGGTGGTGAGGCCCTGGCACAGGGTGCCCAGAGAAGCTGTGGCTGCCCCTGGATCCCTGGCAGTGTCCAAGGCCAGGTTGGACGGGGCTTGAAGCACCAGGGATAGTGGAAGGGGTCCCTGCCCACAGCAAAGGGATTGGAACTGGATGATCTTTAAAGTCCCTTCCAACCCAGGCCATTCCATGGCTCTGTGATTGTCAGGTTATTTCCTGTATAATCCTATCCAATAAAATATTTTCTGCACTTCCCCGGTTTTTCTCCCCAGCTGGGCTCTCGCTGTTTGCTCGCAGTCAGTGGTGGTGGGTTTTGCCATCACATGATGATCCAGAGTGATAAATCCCTGTTCTCTGATGATTCAGCTCTGTGTGGGAACAAGGATGAGATGCTGACAAATTGCATCAGCACTGAAACTTCTCTCTCAGGCATCCACATTTTGATTTCTAGCAGTGCTGCCCAGGACAGCACTATCAAAGTCTTCACATCGTGAGCGAAAGTCTTCCCAGATTTCTCCCATCCTGCTTTTGACAGATGGGGAAGGGAGACACGGCTGATGAGTTTATCAACCAAAGGTCCCACAGGAAGCAGAAGCAGGAAAGAACCGTGGAGTCCAACTGCTCATTTTCCTCCTCAGAGAGTCTGAAGAGATTCAGCAAGTTGCTATTTTCGGATTTACTTCCCCGTGGCTCTTCCTGAAAGCTGACGAGGCTGTAGCCTCATTTTCACAGGCTGGAGGTTTCCCTGCACAGCACTTCTGTTTAGATGTGGATTTCAGGAATGCTGGCTCCCATTCCGAACTTTCCACCAGCAAATTTTAGGCTGATTCCAATCCCGTATAACCCATCCCTTACCAAAGTGACCGGGAGCGATCCCCACCACCCAGAGGCAGCAAAGCTGTGTCAAAATGATGTGAAACCAGGCAGGGTTTGTTTTCCTACAGTGACCAAGGGAAAGAAAACTGCACAGAGGAGTCCCTGTGGCTGAGGAACCCCACCAGACACCAGGACATCCCGAGCTGGCCAAGAAGGAACAGAGTGAGGGTTGTGTGTGTCGTCCAGCACCTCTCCAGGAGCACAAACCCCGCTCCGAAAGCCTTGGCACACACCTCAGCTGCAGGAAATGCCAGGATGGGAAGTTGGAGCTCCTGAGGGAATTTCCATGGTTGGATTATTGCTGTGAAGAGCAATGTCATGTTTCTCTCCTGATGTCTGCAAAGCCCCACACCTACTTCTGGGACTGCTTGGGGTTCTTTATCTGTCTGTGTTAATAACAGAAGGAAAAGTGATAATTCAGTTTGCTCTGAACGTTTGTGCGAAGCTCCGTAGTTTTGATTTCAGTTGCTGGAGAAAAGGGGTCACTGGAAAGGCTAAAAATCACTTTTTAGTGTGCAGCATCAGAAATGATGGTAGGAGTCTCTGAAGTGGTGGGTTCCACTGCAGGGACCAGGTTGGACAGGGTTTGGATCAGCCTGGGATAGTGGAAGGTGTCCCTGGCTGGAATGAGATGATCTTTAAGGTCCCTTCCAACCCAAGCCATTCCATGATTCTGTGATTTGTTGCTTTGTCACATCAGGCAGGTTTTGCTAATCAAAACATACATTTTAAAAAACAAACAAAAAAACCCCCTTGACTGCCAAAGCAACAAAAGTGAAACACTGCTTCCCTCCTGTGGTGACCTCCCTGATTGCACAGCGAGACTGCAATAAATGGCACTTTTAAAGTAATTTTAAAAAAATTATTATCGTTATTTGGATGCCACTGCAGCCAGGCAGTCGCTCACATCCCGCTGTCCTTGTTACAGCCCTGGTCTGACATTTCCAGAGCAGAACACGAAGCCCAGCTCTTGCTGCTCAGCCAGGCTGGAAGCCCTGAGAACTTTATCCTCTCCCAGGCTGCTGTTCGTGGCCAAGTTCTCCTCTTTCAGCTGCCTTTGAGTGCATTCTCTGCCTGGCTGGGTTCTGTGTCACTGTGCTAAATAATGAAGGGGCTGAGTGGCAGCGGGACAAAGGGAGCACACGAGGATGGGGCTCCCAGCCCCCTGCACATTCCCAGTGCAGCAGAAGCTGGTTTGAAGCTGGATCACGGAGCCAGCACAGGGAACGGGCCACACTTGGGCTGTGGTGATGCCATTCCTGCCTTTCCTGCTATTATTGCATTCATTTTGTGTTGTATTAATATTTTAGTAATATCTGGAGGCTCATTCAGGAGCTCGCGTCTCCACCTGAAGCGTCCAAGGATGGTTGGATGGAGCTCTGAGCGAGCTGGGACAGCGGAAGGTGTCCCTGCCATGGCAGGGGTTGGAATTGGATGATCTTTAAGGTCCCTTCCAACCCAAACCATTCCATGATTCCATGACACTGAAGTTTGGACGTAGGGTGTGGTTTGCTGTAGAAAAGGAACATAGCAGGGGCATCATAAAAATATCTGTGGCCATGAGTAAGTGAGAAGAAATAGGGCAAGAGATTTGGAACTCCTTTTTTTCCCCTTTTTTTTGTTGTGCAGGGATGGAGGGATGCACAATCAGTGGTGACAGGTTAAGTCAGGGATGATTGAAGTACAATTTTTTTTCATTCTCCCGGGCACCCAACAACAGGAGGAGAGGGAACGGCCTCAGGCTGGGCCAGGGGAGGCTCGGGTTGGACCCCAGCAGGAATTTCCCCATGGAAAGGGTGCTCAGGCCTTGGCAGGGGCTGCCCAGGGAGGTTTGGAGTGCCCATCCCTGGAGGTGTCCGAGGAAGGGCTGGAGGTGGCACTCAGTGCTCTGGGCTGGGGACAAGGTGGGGATGGGGCACAGCTTGGACTCCATGGGCTCAGAGATCTTTTCCAACCTCAGTGATCCTGGGATTCTGAGCAGACAGAGGAAGAAATGTGCAACACCCAGGCCACACTGCTTCTCTTTCAGCTCTGAGCTCATGAATACCAAAAATTCCTCTGGGAGAGAAGTTTGTGAGTTGCCTCGTTCCTGGATTTTTAGCTCCGCTTCCCAAACGTGAAGCATTTGCAATCAAAGAGCTATTCCTAGACAGAATATACAGACAGGCCTCTCACTCAGGACTGGAAATTGGGTTCATTTGAGGAGAAACCAGCCAGCTTTTGGCGGGAGGAGAAAAAAGGGTGGAAAAGGAAACATTCTTCCTCCTGTCAGAACGCTTTTGATAAAATTAAAGCTGGAGCAGATGGTGATGGTACAGGCTAATGTTCCCATATGGCAGGATCAATCAGGCACGGAATATGCTGCTTTAAGAGACGTGTGAAACTGATAGATGTTAATATTCCAAATATTTTTGCTTTGGATCTTGAGCATTCTCCCGGGCTGTGAAGCTGGAAGAAGATTCTCGTGCTCAGGAAGGGTTTGCCTGGCCTGCAGTTGTGCTCCAGTGGGATATTCATCCCTTCTCTGCTCTCCTCAGCTGGCTGAGCTCTTGCTTTGCTCCCTGCTTGGTGCTGAGGGCTGGGGCTCAATCAGAAGGGAAATGGAGATGGGGAGAGGAGCAGGAAGGGGAATGGGGAGAGGAAAGGAGCAGGAACAGAAATGGAGATGGGAAATGGAGCAGGAACAGAAATGGAGACAGGGAAAGGAGCAGGAAGGGAAATGTAGAGAGAGAAAAGTGCAGGAACAGAAATGAGACAGGGAAAGGAGCAAGGTCTCGCTGGGCAGGCCAGGCAGGGCCACTGCCAGATGCCCCCTGATCCCTGGTTTTGTGGGACACCCAGAGCAGAGACACCATCAGGGACCAGGACCTGCCACACTGTCCCTGCAGCAGTTCATTTCTACCTAGAGAAAACCAGGAATTCTTCCCAGCTCTTAGTTCCTCATCCTGACAGGCAGTGTTCAGAGGTGGAGTATTTTGTGAATGATTCACTTTTATAGGACTGAGCTTTGCATGGAAATGGGGAAAACACCCCAAAATCCCAACCTGAACAACCCCCCAGGGTGGCAGGACACACTCACACCGAACTGTTGGATGATGTCACCTGGCTGTACATCAAAATCTTATCTCTTCTTATCACTCTTGTCTCTGAGGAGCTTATTTCGCATGCGCTGTGCCTCCATGGAGTGGTGGAATTGCATCAGGGATGCTAAACTTGGATCAAAATCTGTTTGGAACTTGGGACAGTGATATTAAACATCAAAAACAATAACCACAACAAGAGATCCTGGCTTGTGAGCGCTGTTGTTTGTCCCTCGCGCTGGACACGGCTTCGGGATGTGGAATAGGATCCTATTGTTGTGTTCCTGATAAACAAAGAGGCAGATTCTCCTCGTGCCTTATTAGATGGTCTTTGTATGGGTGGAGGAAAATCAAGCCTGTGTGAGGCAGAGCAGGTGTGAGGGATCCTCCTGGGCCGGCCCTGCTGGGGATGTGACCTCCAGTGCGTGCGAGGAGCCCGGGGAGGGGGACAAAGAGAGAAGCCAGGGATTCCGAGGGATAAACATCCCTTTAATTTCGACTTCGACTCTCTGCAAGCGATTCCCAGCAGTTTAAACTGAAGGGATGCAGGGGTTCGAGTGACTCTGTCAGGGTTGGGAGCCTCAAAGGGAGATAGGTCAGAGGTGGAGCTAAGGAGGGATCTCCAGTATTCCTAGAGGAAAATTCCCTGTTGTGCTGTGATTAACAAGGAAGCCTGGACTTGGGACAGCTCACATCCCACCTGCAACCTGCTGATCAGAGATGCCCACGATAGAAGAGATGGGAAAATGGTTTAAATATTGGTATTTATAACATGGGAGCATCATATTCCTGCCTGTGGAAAAATTAAAGACACCTTAAATTGTGTGCTTCAGGCCCCTTGCTGCTGGCTCTGAAACACCCCAGCTTTTCGGGAATGGGAGCTGTCAGTGACCATTTCTGAGGTGTCCTTTGCCATTTGGCTTCACCAGTGTTCGGTGCCGGGTCCGGGGGCTGGGCTGGCTGAGCACAGCGAGCTCTGTCACAGAATCCCAGGATCACCAAGGTTGGGAAAACCCTCCCAGGTCATCGAGTCCAACCTGATCCCACCTTGTCCCCAGCCCAGAGCACTGAGTGCCACCTCCAGCCCTTCCTCGGACACCTCCAGGGATGGGCACTCCAAACCTCCCTGGGCAGCCCCTGCCAAGGCCTGAGCACCCTTTCCATGGGGAAATTCCTGCTGGTGTCCAACCTGAGCCTCCCCTGGCCCAGCCTGAGGCCGTTCCCTCTCCTCCTGTCCCTGTTCCCTGCGAGCAGAGCCCGACCCCCCCGGCTGCCCCCTCCTGTCAGGGAGTTGTGCAGAGCCACAAGGGCCCCCCTGAGCCTCCTTTTCTCCAGGCTGAGCCCCTTTCCCAGCTCCCTCAGCCGCTCCTGGGGCTCCAGCCCCTTCCCCAGCTCCATTCCCTGCCCTGGACACGCTCCAGCCCCTCAATGTCCATCTTGCACTGAAAACCCCAAAACTGGATCCAGCACTCACGGTGTGACCTCACCACTCCAGCTCTCCCCTGAAACATTACTTTTTAATGCATAAACCTCAGAAAAAGCAATGTTCTTTGTCAAAAATAACAATAATTTAAAAAATCTCTGAACTTCCACCGTCTCTGTCAATGCCAGAAGGATCTGCACACGCTGTAATCAGAAAAGAAACACTGAGCACAGGCAGAAGAGATGAAGTAATTTGTGTCACCATCCTTCCAGCGAGGCTTTGTTCGTTATCTCTCACTTTGCATCCGTACATTTGATTTTTCCTGCCCGAGCCTGGGATTCTGCAATTGTCCCCGGCGAGTCTCCACTGACAGATCTCATTTTCCCATTATCCAGATCCATCTGAATTCAGGGCCTGCTCTCCGTGTTGTCACAGCTCATAAAGCTGCGTTATCTTTGCTGTCAGGCAAATCAGTTATTAATGGGCACGAACCAAACAAGCGGCTCTGGCCCCACCTGAGCTGGGGGCTGCATTTTCTCCTGCCGAGGCACCAAAATTACAGCGCTTTGTTTGTGTTCCTGTTCTGCTCCCACGGCCCTGATCTGCTCACGAGGCTCTCACGGAGTCCCGAGCACACAGATTTTTACAGCCAGGGTATCTCGCACCTGCTTCTGCCCTGTCCATCAGGCTGCTACTCTGTCAGGGGGGAAAAACCAGATTGATTTGGTGTGATTTGCTCCTGAGAAAGCCATGCTGGCTTTTTCCTAGTAATTTTATTATCTTCTAGGTGTTTATATTGAATATTTCATCCTTCACCCCAGGATCTTCCCAAGAAATAGAGTTGGGCGGGTTGAGGGATCACTCCTGGGGCTTCTTTGTCTCCTTTTTTTAAAGCCAGGGCACTGTTTGTGTCTCCTGTCCCTCGTGTCCTGTCACCACCTTCTCCGAGATCCTCACAAACGCCTCAGAAATTCCCTTGGATGGTTCACAAGTGCTCTGGGATGAATTCCTTTAGCCCTGCTGACTCCAGGGCATCCACACATTCCCAGAGGTGTGTTCCAGCCTGGGGTCAGCTCCTTTCTAGCACCGGGTGAGGGAAAATGGTGGAGCAAAGCAGATTTTCTCCGAAACAGAGCCCACACAAAGACAGGTCAGTGCCCAAGCTAGGAGATCCTGGCCTCCACATCACAGGAATTCTGCCTCTCCCACAGATCTGCAGGAAAAACGAGGCTGTGATTTATTATCTCTGGTAACTGCTGATTTCCTGATGCTCCTCTGAGCTGCAAACCACCCTTGTCAGGCTGATGGGTGATCAGGGGGCTTGGGAAGCTCTCTGAGATGTTGGTTATGGACCCAAAGTGGCCTGAGAGGATGTCTGGGACCCATAGGAGGGTGTGGAGGTGAATCCAAGGATTTCTGGCAGCTTGGAACTTGCAGGAACTTTGAGAAGTTGGAGAATCCGAGCACGGAGCACTCGCTGGGCTGGGGACCCACTGGCCCAGGGGATAATTCCTGTCCAGGGCCATGTCACACCCTTCAAAGAAGACCAGGAGTTCTCTGCATCTTTATTTGGGTTCACTTTTGCTGGTCTGAGCCCATCAAACTCACACTGGTGCAGCTTTACAGGAATGAGAGATGCTGACTCTGAAACCAGTGTCTGGGACACTCCACATCCTAATTCGGGGGCTTAATCTGGCCCACAGAGGCATCTGACTCAAAAAAAGGAAAAGTGGATTATCTTTGGGCAGGCAGGAGGGGAGAGCCCGGTGTCAGCTTGCAATTTTCAAGCAGTTTATTTCAGGTATTAATTATTAACTCCCAGCCTGTCAGGAATACATTTACAGTGGGAATGAGAGTGGGCAAGATTAGATCACGCTCGTAGCTCTGTGAACGATTCAGCTTTTTATTAAATTTCCATTTATGCTGAAGAAATTATTGGAGGGACTGTTAAAAAGAACCACAAAAATCCCAATTCAGTGCAGCAGGACGAGGAGGGTTTATGAGGTTTGTGCGAAAGCATTTATCACCTGCAAACACACCCCGGGTAGCTCAGTCTGGTTTGCTTTTAATTTAGCTGCTCAAAAGGGACTGGATGCCTTTTTTTGTCCGTACTTGGATCACCCGAAGTGATTACAGAGCAGGACTTCCAGCTCATTAAGCTTCACACCACTAGAGAGAGCCAGACTAAAGTCAATGCCCAGCTGTGCAGCCTGAAACGGGAACAACAGCTCAGATTCGGAGCAAATAAATCAAAATGTGTGCCCAGAGCTCCTGCCTGGGGTCCCAGGGCTGAGGTGCTGCACCCAGCGTGCCAAGGGAGGCTCCTCTGCCTTGGAAGTTTGGATCCATCTGCGCCAAACGGATCCTGCAAATGCTTTGGAAATTCGGCCCTTTCCATGGATGAGGTTCCAGCATCACCCAGTTCTTGTCCTGGGGCTCTCAAGGAGCTAAATCCCTTTGTTCAGTATTTTAATATCTCATTTATTTCTTTTCAGTTTCAAGGAGCTGGTTTTTTGTGTCTAGGGAGCTCTCTGATCTCATATCGGCTGTGCCAGGGGTAAAGAAAACAACCAAGGGGATCAGAGGGATGGAGCAGCTCTGCTGGGAGGAAAGGCCGGGAGAGCTGGGATTGTTCAGCCTGGAGAGGAAAAGCTTTGGGGTGACCTCAGTGTGGCCTTGCAGGGCCTGAAGGAGCCGCAGGAAAGATGGAGAGAGACGATTTCCAAGGGATGGAGCGACGGGATAAGGGGGAATGGCTTCAAACTGAAAGAGAGTGGGTTTAGGTGGGATATTGGGAAGGAATTCTTCCCTGTGAGGGTGGTGAGGCCCTGGCACAGGGTGCCCAGAGAAGCTGTGGCTGCTCCTGGAGCCCTGGAAGTGTCCAAGGCCAGGTTGGACGGGGCTTGAAGCACCAGGGATAGTGGAAGGTGTCCCTGCCCATGGCTGGGCAGGGCGTTTTTAGGAATCAGGGTTCCAAACCCTCTCCTGCTCTTTGTGACAGTGAGGATTGAAAGGAGTGAGCTCCTTTATCCCATTGAAATAAATCTTTAGGGATTCAAACCTTACAGCCACATCTTCCATCTGTGACACTTCAGAGCGTGCTGCGGTCCAGGGTGGAGATTGACAAGGAACAAGATGATTTTTAAAGTCTTTAAAGTAAAATAGAGTAAAACCGTGCCCCTTCCTCCTCATTTTTCCATCCTGGCCGTCGAGGTGGTTTGCAGTAACTCTCAGTGGAGAAAATCTCTGAGTGTTTGCAGTAGAAAACATTGAAAAGGACAGCGGGGCTCCCTTATTTAAGGAAAAACTTCTTGAAACCATTTGAAACGAGCCTGCCAAATATTTGTGTGCAGCATCAGCGCATAAACAAACAGGGCTCTGGGGCTCCACAGGCAGCTGGGCAGCTCTAGGTTAAACATATTTCTCCCGTATTTCTCCCCCTTCATGCTCTTCTAGGCCTGGAAAACAAAGCTGCACCTTGCTGTTCTTTACTCCCTGCACTCCCTGATGCCAGGCATGGAAGAGCACTTCAGGGGATTTGCTTGCCCCGAACAAAGTGTGGAAATCCGGGATGTTATCTGCGAGCAGATGGAGCCCCTGGATCCTGGGATTCTGGAGCCCCTGGATCCTGGGATTCTGCAGTTCCCTCTCTGGCAGGGGCACGTCCTTGTTAGCAGCTTTTTGTGTGGGTGGCTGAGCTGGTTCAGGGATTGCCTCTTCTCCTGAATCTCAGCTTTGCTGTGCTCACACGGAGCTTGGAGAGTTTTCCTTGCAGTGGGAAACGTCCTGGAGCTGTGGCTGAGGCCGGTCCTTGGTGGGCTGTGCTCTGCAATTTTCCCTGTTTGACTCATCTCCTGCTCTGTAAACGCTCAATTCAGAGCTCTCGGGTTTGTAAAATGATGGATTTCAGGCGTTTTTAGGAATCAGGGTTCCAAACTCTCTCCTGCTTCTTGTGACAGTGGGGATTGAAAGGAGTGAGCTTAAGATTCTTAAGGGATTCAAACCTCACAGCCACATCTTCCATCTGTGACACTTCAGAGCGTGCTGCAGTCCAGGGTGGAGATTGGCAAGGCAATTCCAAGGAAATTCTTTCTCCAAGAGGTGACATTAACACAGAATCATTTCCTGGGGTGAGAAAACTCACTCCAGGAAAAAAAAACCCAGCAGTAACAGCAGGCTAAATGCAAGTTTTAAACTCGTAAAACAATATTTACTCATAAAAGCTGGCTGACAGCTCCAAGAAAATGCCATCATGAACAGCCTGTATCCAGCAGAGCCATTTTATTGTGCTTTGTGGCCCTGGATTTGAACAGCTCCAGCATTGTCAGGGAAGAGAGAATCACTGCAAGGTGACACACACGGGATGAGTTAAATTCCAGCCTGTAAATGAGATTTTGGGGAACCTATTTTCAGGAGCAAGCCACCTGATTTTCTTCCTGAGGGAGGGAAATAAAGGGAGCAGAAATTCATAAAATCATCAGTTCGGTTTTCCTGGAGTCCCCAGGGCCATTCCAGAGGTCCTGGATGATGAGCTGTGAATGATGAGAGGCACAAATCGCCTTCTACAGTGCAATTCTCTCTGGGTGCTGTCCCTCAGCAGTAAAATCCAATTTACAGGGGCTTCGTGCTCCCCACCTCCATCCGCAGTCTGCAGGAGGATGCTGCCCATCCCGGAGGTTTCTCTGTGTTCCACCTGCAGAGCGGACCAAGAGGAGAGGTGGACAAAACCCTCCCCAGCTGCCTTCTCTGCCCGAGAGGGTGTTTAGATCATGATCTCCTTAGGTCTCCTTTTCCTATTTTCCCGTGTAAATTCGTATTTCCCTTCCCACCGCACAGACTCCTGCATTTCTCATCCCTCCCGGTCGCTGAGGGCAGGCCCGAGGCCGTGCTGTTCCCTGCCGGAGCTGATTCCATCTCCCAGCTCCTCAGCCACGCTGTGAGGAGCTGCCTCAGCCCCCGGGGCTGACAAACACAGCGCTGAGGAATGGTTTTTCCACTTTGCCAGGCAGCGGAAAAAAGGCTCTCCTGCCACTCCTGGAGCCAGGCAGAGCCGTGCATTTAGCGGGCTTTGGGGAGCAAAGCATAAATATTTCAGAGGGGTGCTTTAATAAGTGTTTGTTTGCTCAGGAGCTGTTGATTCCTTCTTGGGGAGTTGCTATGGTAAAACCACGTTGGTTCAAACAGGAATAATGATTCTCTCCTCGTGTCTGGGTGTGTGGGAGCTGTCACAGGTCCCAGTGTCACCAGTAAAGGGATGGCTCTGGGAAGGTGGGGGTGGAGAACAGATTTTGTCTGATTCTCTGAGCAGTTTGTGGTACTGCCTGTCCCAGGCTTCGTGTCAGGGAACTGAGGCTTCAAAACTCGCACAGGACTTTGAATTCCATCCTCTCAGCACGTTATTCCCGGATTTAGGAACACCCAATCCACCCAGGTGGCAGAGATGGGGGATGTCATCTGCTCCGGCATCTTTAGGAAAGGAGCTGGAGTTGGTGCTGGAGAACTGCTGCCAAAAAGCACAATAGACACAGACAAAACACGGAGAGGCAGAAATAGAAAGGCTGCCTTAGATAAGGGACTGATGGACTGTGCCACTTCAGCTGGGCTTGTTTAAACCTGTCTTCCTGTATTTCTGTCACGGATTCCGGCGTCTCTCAGGAGTGCTGGCTGATTTCTGCTCAGCGGGAGGACACGGCCCTCCCTGTGTCCCCGAAAACACCACCAGAGCTTAGCAAGGCAGTGCTAAAACCTGGCCAGGAGAGGGAATGTCCTTTGTGCTGCCGGAGGGTTGTTGACATGGGAACGGGAGCTCATCACACGGCATGTCCTTTCTTTCACACCAGCAGGGAACTTTCAGTATCTAGCCCCAGAAACAGGCTCAGAATGCCTTGTGCCGAGGCCAGGCTGTTCCCCTCGGTGATCAGCTGTCTCTGCTCCCCGTTCGTATTCCTGCTGTGGGCTGGCACATCCAGCCTGGGCTGGGGGGTGTTTGTCGGGATCTCCTGCTCAGCCCCTGTGTGTGACTCTGGAAACGCAGCCTGGTGCTGCTCCCTGCTCCTCTCCGCCGTGCCTGGACTCAGGGTATCTCTCCAGCACCTTGGAGGGGATAAAAAGCCTTAAAATACATCAGATTCAAAAATGTTACCTGCAGGAATCGGGGTCCTGCAGTGTCTGGGGGATCCTGGGAAGCTCACTGGAAGCACACCCTGGAATAATGGAAAAACCCCCACAGCTGCCTCCCCACCCTGGCTGTGCTGCTGGAGGAACGACCATTTCCCACATTTCACCTCCACACTTCATCTCCCCCCCAGCTCTTCATGCTAAAGCTCCATGAACGATGATGTGACACCTCTGAGATCCCAAAAAAACCCCGAAGTTGGGATCACTGGTGAATGAGCTGGCAGAGCACAGCAATCCCCTGTGTTCACTCCTGTCACCTCCCAGAATGTGGGACAGAAATGGCATCGTGAGCTTGCTGTGCAGACAGAAAACCCACCCAGACACCTCGACAGGGACACGAGGGGCTGGGCTGGGACTGGGATAACACATTTGCTGTGTCCTGTATCTCCTTAATTTCAGCTTTGCAAAGTGGCACCTCTGTGCTTCACATGAGGAAGCTCATGCAGCTCTCTGCCTTGCAGCTGCTAAGATTTGGTCGAATTTATTGCCAGAAGTTCAGACAAACCCAGTGAATGCTCCTCAAACCCTTTTCACAATCCACACAACATAAACACGTTGTATTTCCAGTGATTCCTTTCTCTTTCTCTGCGGGTTGCAAATTAACTGGGGAATAAGCACTGCAAACATCAATAAATGCTTCATCCTTTGGCCTCTGGGCTTGGTTATCCACCAACAGCTCCCAGGGCACAGCCAAAAAACACAGCTCTGTCTCCATGATGTTCTGGTGGAACGCCTGGAGAGCAGGACAGGACGCTCCACTCCTGTTTCCCTCTGCTGCAGTAGCCAAAATTGCCCCTGACATGTTCGAGGCAGAGCTGGGCAAGAAATTCCCAAGTGGATCCGAGGACATAACACAGGACAAGGTCCTGAGGGCTCTCAGGATATCAGAGCCTGAGACCACAGAGAATTTTTGGAAATTCCTCAGCAACAGCACTATTTTTTTGGACAGAACAGGTCCGTTTACTCAGACCAGAACTTTTTGTGGGAAAAGTTCCCAAGGGAATGCCAGAAGCATTGTTAAACCTCAGGTTTGGAGCTGGGAATGCTCAGGGATGGGATTCTCTGAGAGATTTCCTGGTTAAATCCATCCCAGGTTGGATTTTAGCCTTCCCTGCTGCCCACCACCCTCCTCCATTGCCACAGCGCCCTGCAGGGAGCTGAAGGATCACTGGGAAACCTGGATGTGTTGTCCATAATGGGAAAAAGTCCTCCTTTCCACCTCTATTTCTGGGAATTTTCACCCGGCTTTAACCCTCCGAAAGAGAAGAAGAAAAAAACCCAAAAGAGAGAGAATGGGGTGAGCAAGGAGCATCCCTGGCAGGGCAGGGATGGGAAGGGATTTTGGGGACATCCTGAGCTGGCTTTGGGGGCTTTGGCTCTGCTGAGGACTGGCTTGCCCTCGGCATCTGTCCCTAGAAATATCCCAGGCCCTCAGCTCCCCAGGAAATCCATTCTTGTGGTGTCCTCCCCGCAGCAGCAGGGCTGGCTCAGGTGGGATACTGTTCAGAATCCCACAGGCTCAGGTGGCCAGAGAGAGCCCCCACTTCCTTCCAGAGAGTTTGGAACAGGTTTTGGAAAATAAACAAAGCCCAAAAAAAAAAGCCTGTCCGGGAGCAGGGCTGGCTGCTGACGCTGCAGGTGCTATTTTTACACCTGAAATGTTCCCAAGCTCCCAAGAGCAGGTCCAGAGGAGACATTCCCTGGGAAGGGCTCTGCTGAGCAGGAGAGGTTTCTTCCTGTTTATGAACTGCTGACATTGTGTTTAAGAGCAGGAGGGAGCGGCTTTGTGTCTCTGCTGCACGAGGAAGCCCTGGCTGCAGAGCATTTGCCTCGCCTGGCTCAGCGGCCAGCGAAAACAATTGCGGAAAAAAACCCCAGTCCCTCAAAAAAACAACAACAAAAAAGCAGATTTCTGCCCTAGGGTTTGGCTGAGGGGATGAAAGAGAAGAATCCAGGTTCCAAGGTGGATCCCATCCCAGTTCTGCCCTGGACATGAGGATCCTCGTGGTTTGTGGGCACTGGCCGTGCTGAGCTGTCTCTCCAGGCACCCCAGTTTGTGTTCCCCACTGAATAAAAACTCCATTTACCGCTCACGGGAGGCCAAATCCATTCCTTACAGGCTCCAGCAGCTCCACGTCCTTCCTGTGCTGGATCCAGCATTCCAGAGTGGAGCAGAGGGGCAGAATCCCCTCCCTTGGCCTTGCCCAGGTCCCTCTGGATGAGCCCATCCTTCGGGTGTGTCAGCCACGGCCTTGCCTTGGGTCACCTGCACGTGAAAATCCTCCCCCCAAAGTAGGGGCTGCTCTTCCCTTTTCCCACCAGAGCACAAGGATTCGAGGCATTTCAAAATAATTCCCTTTTTTCTGGACGTTTGAGGTCACCCAGCTCCTTCTGTTGCTTGCCCAGAAGCCCTGGAGCAGTTTGTGCCACTCTCCTGAGCTCATGGTGACCATGCCTGATAAATCCCTGTGACTGCTCAGGGCCTGGCATCAGTGGCCCAAAATGACCCTAAAAATCCCCTCCTCAGTGTGGGGTTGCGGCCTTGTTGGTGCTGGGGGTTGGCCCTAAAGGTTTCTCTCTCACCAGCTGGGAAATCCTCATTTCCCCCCAGCCCAAAGGCAGGCAAAGCGAAGAGGGAGATCTCTTTCCCGGCTCCCCAGTGCTCCGTGTCCCTCCTGGCTCTCCAGAGAAGGACGAGGCGTGCAGGCAGGGCTGTGATCCCCGTTTTCCAGGAAAGCCAGGCTGGCCGCAGCCAGGAGGGGATGGTGGGGCCGTGCAGCCCCGTGGGAGCTCTCCCGGTACCCAGTGACTCCCGACGGAGAGCCCACAGCCTCTGCCGAGCTCCTAAATCCCGTAAAACCAGGCAGTCCCTGCACTCCTGCAGCACCGGGCAGCGGCGTGGATAAGCCCAGGTGGCATTCCAGGGAGCACAGCTCCATTCTCCAGCTCCCAGTGTGGGGAGAGCTCGGCTTTGCTCGGGATGAAGAGTCCTGGGGCAGGGAGTGCATCCTTCCTTCTGAGGGAGCAGGGAGCACATCCTCCTGAGGGAGCAGGGAGTGCAATCGTTCCGAGGGAGCAGGGAGCTCATTCTTCCTTCTGAGGGAGCAGGGAGTGCAATCGTTCCGAGGGAGCAGGGAGCTCATCCTTCCTTCTGAGGGAGCAGGGAGCACATCATTCCTTCCGAGAGAGCAGGGAGTGCAATCATTCCGAGGGAGCAAGGAGCTCATCCTTCCTCCTGAGGGAGCACGGAGCGCATCCTCCTGAGGGAGCAGGGAGCACATCATTCCTTCCGAGAGAGCAGGGAGTGCAATCATTCCGAGGGAGCAAGGAGCTCATCCTTCCTCCTGAGGGAGCAGGGAGCTCATCCTTCCTTCCAAGGGAGCAGGGAGCGCATCCTTCCTCCTGAGGGAGCAGGGGGCCCCCGCCACGCGTCCCTGCTCTTCTCCAGGTTCGGATGCTGCAGATGGGAAGGGAATAACTCGGCTCAGCTCCTCACCCGAGCTTTGGAGAGCTCAGGGATGACTTCAGGGTCAGCAGCTCCTTCCAGCGAGGGTTCTCTGTGTGCGTCCAGCACTGTCCAGCACCCCGGGGCTCTCGGGCCAAGGTCCAGCTCCCGGACGTGCTGGATCTCACACGAGGTGTCCTTTGTGAGCTTGCAGAGCATCGGGGCTTGGATGGAGCTCTGAGCCACCTGGACCAGCTGCAGGTGACCCTCTGACAGCAGGGAGGTGGATTGGGATGAGTTTTAAAGTCCCTCGAGATCCAAACCATTCTGGGGTCACGGAGAAGTGCTGGCCAAACCCCACCCAGGGATGGTCCAAAGCACATCCAGGGTCTCAGCCTGAAGAGAAATACTGTTCTAGTTCAACTCAAAACCTTCCATTTTGCTTCAATTTTGGATAATTTAACACTTTCGAACCTCTTTAAAAAAAAAATCTGATTTTGCTTTATGTTTTTTAAAGAACGGGACGGCTGCGGAAACAAATGATATTTAAAAATTTAAAATCTAACATTTCAAATTTAAAATGACTTTGGTTTTAGCTCCTAAACAGACCATCTGGCTTTAAAAATATTGAAACGATGTGGGCTTTGATTTTATCAAAATGCTTTTTATTTCCACCTCAGCTTCTGTGAGTGGAAGGATTTGAAGAATTCAGCCTTTTTTGGGAGAAGAAGATTCCTGAGAAACAATTCCCACAGCATCCTCTCCCGGCTCCTAAATCTTTGGCATGTCTCAGCTGCCTCACCCTCAAATTCTGCTGTAATCACAGGCTTTTCACCCAATAATTGTTTACAGACAGCTTCTACCTGTTCCCATCTGTGCTTTATCAGCAGCCTCTGCTGGAACAGCATTTTCTGTCAATAACTGCCAGGAGTTCCCAGGATACCAGATCTGCTTGGGCCACGTGGGTGCTGAGAAGCTCAGAAATTGTCAGGGGAAAAACGCCAACCATCAGAAAGTCCCTTCCAAGGGGAAAAAGGCCCCAAAAAAGGATTCAAAAGCAACACCAAGAACCTGTTCCCCAGCCTTGGTCCCTCCTGGGATGCGGGATGTGGGACGGGGCAGCTCTGCCAGGAAAAGGCGGGAAGGAAAAGTGAAAGAGGAAGACTGAAGGTCCCTCTGGATCCCCTGACTCAACAAAGGCGATAAATCCCCTTTACCCAAGAGGTTTATTCAGTTCCTCTGGGCTATTTTCAGCAGGGAAAGGGTTTTTATTGTGGCAATTCAGTAAATTCGCAGGGATCGGGGTCAGGAACCTCCCGGCCACGGCAGAAATGCAAAGCTTCAGGAGGCACCCATCCCATCATGGACCTAACTTAATCTCTCTGCAGATAACTGTGATAAGGGGCCAGGTTTATCCTCTGTTTATCCTCTCCTCATTCCCTGCAGGAGAGAGGTTTCCACCTCCCAACCCCTCCTGTAATTTCTCCCTCTCTGCTGCTTCTTGAAATGTGCTGGAAATGATTTTATTTACCCGGTCACATTCCCCTCCCTGTGGTCTCCACTGATGGGATCTCTCTGCTCCTTTCTCCCTCTCCTCCTCTCTCTGGGGTTTTTCCTGCTGTGCAGTTGGACCTTTTCGAGTGTTCCCAGTGATCCTCCTGGAGGGACAAGGAGAGAGGACAAGAGAAGAACCCTCTGCACCAGGCTGAGCTGTTTTTAGGGACATGAGTGACGCCCTGCACAGCCCGGGCTCTGTTAGAGTGATTTTATAGGGAATTTATGGGATAAATACACTTCTGTAAGTGCAGGGGTGGTTACAAATGGGATTGGCTGGCGAAATTGGGGTCAGAGTGGTTTGCAGGATGGGTGCCCTTCGTCGGAAACCCTTCTGGGAAGAAATTCTTCCTGAGAATTCCCTGAAACACCCAAACAACTCTCCTGACAGGGAAGGCAGGTTTGCCCTTGGATTCCTTTCCATCCTTTTCCCAGCAGCCGTGGCTGCCCCTGGATCCCTGGAAGTGTCCAAGGCCAGGCTGGACGGAGCTTGGAGCAAGCCGGGATGGTGGAAGGTGTCCCTGCCCATGGCAGGGGGTTGGAACAGCAAGATCCTTCCCAACCCAGGCCATTCCATCGTTCTGTGATGAACAGGCAATAAAACTGGATCTCAGAATGGTCTGTAGCTGTTAACAAAGAACCTCTCAGTGCTGCACGCTGTTATTTTGCTGCTGATGATGGGAAAATGGGCAGGGAGCAGTCAGGAACCGTGGCCAGAGCTGCTGATTAGTGGCAAATTAACACCAGAGCCAAGCCTCGAACTGCAGAGTCCTGCCGGGCAGTGCCTGAATGTAACCCCAGCAGGGCACAGCTTCACATGCTCCTATTTGCACCTCCTTCTGTAAAATTAAGCTTTATTTCTCTACTTTTATCGAATTTAGGAGCCCAGCTTTATTCTCAGAGGGAGAATGTCATCTCCAGAGAGACTCTGGGGGTGCTTGGGACAGAGGCAGGGATCAGAGCACTGCACCTCCTTCATCTTTCTGTCCCCCTGCCATCCCCTGCTCAAAGCAGGAGCAGGAGGCTTCATTGGCACCTTCCAAGCCGTGAAATAAATGATCCCAAGAGCCCAATATTGAGTTTTCACTCCGTGCAGAGCCTGGCTCCTGTGCGAACGAGAGCCCTCTCACCCCAAGGGAGCTGGCAGCTGGCTCCTCACTCTCCCACTCGTTTTTCAATGAAGTGTGGTGGCACTTTGGGGGGGACCCTGAGCCCACAGGGCACCCCCAGTGACCCACGAACGGGGCTGCTTGTGAAAGTGGGATGGAATGAAAGGCAAACAGCAGGGCCGTGCCAGTAAATGAACGTTCTGTCCTGCCCAGCCTCCCTTGGGCCCTGGGGAGGAGGATTGGTAACTCACCAGCTGCTCTTTACCACAGATTATTTGCAGTTGCAGAATTGCTCATTTGGAGCTACTCTGGACACTCTGAGCTCTGGGACATCCCACACTCCCAGGAGCTGGAACAACAACAGATCGGAAGGGCTGTCCCTCCCCAGCTTGTCTCAAAGCCCTTTTGGGACCCCACAGTGTGTGTTCCTCTGTCTTCCAGCTCCATGGGATGGGCAAAATAAATTCCAGCACTTTGAGGAAGGATCATTAAGTTCCTCTCATTGGACTCGCCACGAGGGGAGGAGGGCGTGTAAATGAGCACTGCAGGGGTTTTGTTCGTTCTCGAAGCAATGCCAGAGAATCTTTTGCTCCAATTAGAGATTAAAGCTGATTTTCCTGTTTACTCTTACCCCAGACTCAGCCTTGGGATGTGGAGCCTTGCAGGTCATTCCTGCCATTAATGGCCTGAGCTGTATCCCAGGATCTGGGTTTAGGTGGTGGCGTGGCCTTGGTCACCCTCCTGGGGCTCTGCTGCCGGGGCAGGTGCAGGAGTGGAGGCACAAATGTGCATTTGTGGGGCCACTGCAGCAGTGCTGAGGATGTGGCTGTGTCCCGGATTCCTTCCCACTGCAGAGGAGCACAGGGATGGAGCCGAGGGAAAATGCCCGAAGCAATGAATAGGAGACAGGGAATGGGATGAGCCCTGCAGGAGAGACTCCTTCACACGGACATTTTCACCTCCTTTCCACAGAATGAGAATGGTTTGGGTTGGGAGGGACCTTAAAGCCCCTCCAGTGCCACCCCTGCCACGGCAGGGACACCTTCCACTGTCCCAGCGTGCTCCAACCTGGCCTTGGACACTGCCAGGGATCCAGGGGCAGCCACAGCTTCTCTGGGCACCCTGTGCCAGGGCCTGCCCACCCTCACAGGGGAGAATTCCTTCCCCATATCCCATCTATCCCTGCCCTCCATCAGTTTGAGGCCATTCCCCTTTGTCCTGTCAAATTCAGCGTGGAAATTTGGTGTCAGGGCCAAGCACTCAAAGCAAGCCCAGGGCACGGGACAGGCAGCCCCTGGCCGTGGCTGTGTTTTACCTTCCAGGGGCTGAGCTGTGCCAGGTGCTGCAGGCAATGGAAACAGCAGGGTGAGGGCAAGCCAGGCTGGACCCACAGAAAACAACCTGGCATTTAATTACTGCCATTATTAGTTCATTCCAGCACCTGAATGTGAAATGAGAGAGGGATTCAGCTCCTGAGTGACCCAGAGCTGCTCCCCGGGCCTGAGCAAAGGCCTTTCATGAGGGGAGGTCGCTCCATCACTGTGATGGATGCTGGGCAGAACCTCCTGTGCCACGGTGATTATCCAGCTATCACAACAAGTCCTGTCTCCTGTGGGTCTTGCCAGGCAGGATTTGTCACTGTCCTGCCCCAAATACCCACCCCAGCTGCCAGGGGAGCAGGCTGACTGTGCCCATTCACCAGCCTGCTCTCCACGCTGGGCACCGAACAAACCAGCCAGTGTACCAGGGCTGGACAGCTGCCACCAGCACCGGGGGCTGCAGCAAGGTTCCACCTTGGTCTTCCAGCTTTTCCATCCCTCACAGGAAGAGCTCCTTGTTTCCACGCCAGGTTCAGTGCTGGCGCTGGCCCTGCTTTGGTTGAATGCTCTCCTCTGACAGCAGCTTCCCGGGACGGACAGGGACATAGTCAGGCTTTTATTTTATGGCCGAGACAGAGAGGCTGTGGCCAGGTCCAGCTCAGTGCTCGGGTGAGTGGCTGGGCCCAGAAATGAGTGTCACCACGTCCCTCTGGCTGTGCTGCACGCAGAGGGCACAGGGACAGAGCTGGCAGCGCTGAGGAGCAGAGCTGGCACCCTGCTGCAGCACCCAAACCATCCCAGACACCAGGGCTGGCTTCAGGCCATGCCCGGTGTTCCGCAGTTCATTCCCCTGCAGCACAGCTGGGTTGAGCCTGGAGTGACAGGACAAGGGAATGGGTTCAAACTAGCAGAGAGCAGGGTTTAGATGGGATATTGGGAAGAAATCCTGCCCTGTGAGGGTGGGGAGGTATGGATGCTGAAAAAGCTTCAGCAGAGAATTTCTCCCCACTCGTCCGTGGGGAAAACAGCGACAGGGAGGCCCTGGCACAGGGTGCCCAGAGAAGCTGTGGCTGCCCCAACCCTGGAAGTGTCCAAGGCCAGGTTGGAGCACGCTGGGGTAGTGGAAGGTGTCCCTGCACATGACAGGAGGTGGAACTGGATGGTCTTTAGGTCCTTACAGTAAAGTGAAGTAAACCAGTGCTCCTTTCCTCCTCATTTTCCCGTTCTGCCTGCTGAGGTGATTTGTAACAACTCGCAGGGGACCATTAAGAATCACGTGGCATTTCCAAATCTAGAGGGGGTGAAAAATCCCTGGATCATATTTCTGGCCTTTTTTCCTCTGTCTCAGACCAGGTGTCCTCTGTCCCGTCCTGCTGACCCCGCTTGGCTCACTGGTGGTAAACAGGGATAAACTGGCCAGAGAGAGAGAGGCTTTGCTGGCTCAGCACCCCTGGCGTGGACAACATCTGCTGCCACCCCAGGGCTCCTCCGTGCTGCTGGGAGAGGGGATCTGCAGCGCAGACCTGCCCGAGTGCAGATCCCGCGTGTCCCTGGCTCCTGGCCCTCTGCTCTGGCTCCCAGGAGGTTTCAAATATAACCTGGTTCATAGCTGCTATTCTGGGGGCTCTCTGTTTTCCCCTGCTCGAGCTCCCCAGGCATGTGCTGCTATTTTTTCCGGTAATGCTCAGCATTACCCCACACATTTCTTTTTAGAATAGACACTTTTAGCCCTGATTATGCAATTATTACTCCCCGAAATAATTCGCTGGGTGAGCTGTACACTATTTTTCTAAATAAAAACAGCAACAGATTTTGTTTCATTTCTAGCACTGCTGAGTGGTTTTCCCCAGGAGTAGAGTGGGCTTCTCCAGGGAACGTGTGCTTCCCAACACACATCACTCCTATCAACATGTCTAGCTCTGATCCCTGCAAAAATCACCAAACAGTCCCAGCTTTCATAGCCTTGGACAAGCAGAAAAATATTTATAGGAAAGGAGGACAAGACCACACGGAACTGTGGGACAATTGCAACATTATTCCTAAACTGAGAGGCTGGAAAACAAATCCAAAGCAGAGGAACTCAGTGTCTCAGCAAGGTGTGATGGTGAAAAAGCACCATGGGATGAGTTTTTTCTGTCTGAGGGAATGAGAGAAGCACTAAAATGCTCAGCAGGGCTATCCCAGCACCCTGCCTGTGCTCTGCTTCAGCTCCAGCCCTGCTCCCAGTCCAGCTGTGCCCTCTCCCAGTCCAGCTGTGCCCTCTCCCAGTCCAGCTGGGAGCAGCAGCTTTGTGGTTCCAGTGCTGGCGTTGCTGCCAGGCATCAAGGGGGACCCACAGGGACAGAACTCACTGTTGGTGGGGGGAAAAGAGTCTCCAAACCTCGTGGGGATCGGTCAGAGCGGCAGAAGCTGAGCCCTTGGGACACTTTCACCGGAGACAGGTCCTGGTGTTGGGACAGAGTGAATTTGGGAATATTCACCAGCTGGAATTTGGGAATATTCACCACCTGAGGAGCCTGAGCACGACCCAGGGTGGTGGCAGATGGCACATGGGCCTGCAGGGAGGTGTCTCCTGCTTCCAAGCAGGGGCAAAGTGAGGGCAAGGGGTGCCTGTGCATCGATATCCCCCAGGACAGGAGCCAACGAGTGCCATTGACGTCAAAAGTGACCCCGCCAGCGCCGAGTGTCCCATTACAGGCAGGAGCATTTAGCTCCAGGAAAATGCCTCCCTGCTGGAGCTGTTGCCACTGCCAAACATGCCAGAGCTCCTGGTGGACTGGATCACTCCAGAGTCCTCAAAGGAAAACAGCACGGAACTCCTTCAGAGCAGGGACGAGATAAAACTTCCGAGCTGGGCGAAGTGAAGCAGCTCCCGATAAAACTCTGGTGGTCAATCTGCCTCCACACCCTCCCTGGCCTCACAGAGCCACTGTGTTCAGAGGCTCTGAAATACACAAGCCCAGAAAGCTGTTTGTGCAGGCCTGGAAAGGATGATGCTCTCCCATGTTTGCGGGATTTATGGACCGAGGCCAGCAGAGGAATCTGCTCCTCGGGGTTTGCCCCAGCACCTGGATGGAGCTGAGCCAACACGACAGGAGATGGTGCTCAAAGCCTGAGCAATCCAGGCAGCCCTTCACACCCTCGCTGCCTGCACATCCTAAAGCTCCCTGGCAGGCCGTGGGAATGCAGCAGTTTTCCTGCGGGGCTGGGATGGGGCTGGGATTCCCGGTGATGCTCCCTGGATGAGCCGGGTGCTCTTCCCGCCGGGACTGGAGGTGAGCAGCCAGGGCTGTGCTCTCCAGCTGGACATCCCTGCTGCTGGGGAACGGCTCCAAGGCGAAAGAAAGGAAAAAAATATTTTAGACTGTCCAAGGAATAACTTGTGGATGTCTGGGAGAGCTGCTGGAGGCACCTGAAGCTCTCGTGCACTGTCTCAGGTGCGACATCCACAGCAAGAAGGAAACCGTGTTTGATCTCTCCTTTTTTCTTACCATTTCTCGCCTTTGCACCAGAATCCACTTCCAGCCCTGTCCAGAGCTTTTTCTGGGAGAGGGGTGATGTGCTGGGTGCTGCCCACCCCACCCTGGCTGCCAGCAAATTCAGCCTGGTTAAATTTAGGCTCTGAGGGAGGCCTTGGGAGCAGCGCTTCAACCTGAGGTCCTCAAACATGCCTGGAAAAATTCCACTTGGCATCAGGCACTTCACCCCCTGCTGCCATTCCCTGCTGCTTTTATCCACACAGTACCTCCAAGCTCTGGGCTGTGGAATAGCTGCTATTTTTGGGGGGGGCATTCGATATCTTTCCATTCCCTGACCATTCCTGAAGGTGCTGTCCTCTCCTCCGGGTTGGGACACAAACAAACTTCCCAGCTGGATTTGCTGGATTGCAGTGGGGCAGGACCAAGGGCTGGCTGGGAAGGTGTTGGGAGGCTGACGGGTGCCCAAATATTCCCCATCTGCTTTGGGGTTTTTCTGTCACAACCTGTGGGGCAGTAACTTTCGAGAGCAAGACTCCTCACATTTCTGTTTTGAACTGCTGCTTTTCTGAGAAGGAATTCTTGTACCTTCTCTTTCCACCCAACATCCGTGGCTTTCGTCAGAAATTTTGGCTCTCGGAAGAACAAAATGCTTTGAGCATCTGTTCTCTTCTCACACCAAATCCCACCTAAACCACCCACGCAGGTCTGTAGCAGCCAGGGGGGTTGGCTGGGATTTGGATGTGGAGAACGTGGATTCCACAGCAGGCCTGATGCAAAGGTGCTGCAGGGAACCTGCTACAAATCCTGGGGGGATATTCCAGCTGGATTTTTCCTTGCCCATCACTGCCAGGCAGCTGGAAGCAGTAAGCTCTGCCCAGAGCAGGAGTGCAGCACAAAACCCCTTAATTCAGAAGTGCAGGATAAGCCTGGCCTAAAGCTCTCCAGACAAACACATACTTTTTGAAGGAGAAGAGAAAGGTGCCTCCTGCAGAGGTATGGGAGGTGCCTGAGGGTTTCTTTGGTGACATTCCACTCCTCTGATCCCAAATCTGACACACTTGCAAAGATCCTGCTGCTTTTTCCTGAGCTGGCTCCCATCTCTAGGCTCAGTCCTCACTGCTGTGAACTCACACTCCTAAAATCATGAGTGAGAGCAGGAGGTGGAGAGGATGCAGCAAACACCAGATGAGTCCTTTCTCAGGTTTATGTGACGGAGTTTGTGAGTTGTAAAGCTGTCAGGAGGGTGGAACACGCAGATCTGAGGAGTCAGGCCTTGCTCCACCACGCTGGCCAAGCTCCTGTGCTGTCCTGGTGTCACTGGCAGGGTGGAGACAGGGCCTGGCTGGGTTCTCCACGCTCTGATTTTTATTTGTTTGGATGCCTGATGCATCCCCAGCTGAAAAAATCCTGCCTGTTCCTCAAAGAGCTTCCTGAACTCATCATTGCTGGGGCAAGAAATCCAGATTTCCCTCCTTCCCCAAATAAACACAACCTAGATGGGACCTCATTCATGCCTGCAGAGCATCCCTCTCCTCCTGCTTCCATGGAAAATGCTATCAGGAGAACATCTGGGTATTTTTAGCTCCTTTTAATTGAAGTGGCAGCTGGAAAACAGGAGGAGAGCCAGCACCACGCTGCCAGCCGGCTCCTCCAGGTGTCCAGCAGCTCCCACACGCACACTTGGGGACTCAGGACAGGTCCCTGGGCACCTGGGACATGTTTGGGGCAGCTCTGAGAAAAGCCACAGCGGCCAGGAGCTGTAAAAACTCTGTGTCCTCCCAATCACCAACCTGAGCCACGAGTAATTCAGGCTGTCACCCTGCTGCCCCCAGCCCCAGAGCACAGGCAGCACTTTTCTCTCCACTGCTGGAGGCCTGACGAGTCTGGAGTCAATATTTGCCACCCCTTGTGCTTGTTAGTGGGAAGAAAACATCTCACCCCACAGTTTTGTTGTCTAATCTGTGTAAATGCTTCTCTTTTAACGAGGGACAGCGAGCAGTGAGAGCTCTGCAGCTCTGCTGTCCCTCCAAACCTCCAAACCGTGGGGGTGTCCCCTGTTTTCCCCGTGGAGGATCCCTGCGGTGGGAAGGGCACCTGGAGGGCTGCAGGCAGCTCCGGGGCTTGTCTGTGTCACCCGTCTGAAAACCAGAGAATCCCAGCATGTCCTGAGCTGGAAGGGACCCACAGGATGATCCAGCCCTGCACAGACCCCACCCTGGGCATCCCTGGCAGCGCTGCCCAAATGCTCCTGGAGCTCTGGCAGCCTCGGGGCCGTGCCCATTCCCTGGGGAGCCTGGGCAGTGCCCAGCACCCTCTGGGGGAAGAACTTTTCCTGATACCCAGCCTGACCCTCCCTGGCACAGCTCCAGCCGTTCCCTGGGTGCTGTCCCTGTCACAGGGGGAGAGATCAGAGCTGCAGACCCCGAGGAGTCTCCTCTTCTCCAGCTGAACATTCCAAGTGCCCTCAGCAGCTCCTCTGTGTCCCCTCCAGACCCTTCCCATCCTCGTGTCCCTCCTTTGGATGCTCTCCAATAGTTTTAGATCTTACATTGTGCTCTAGCAAATTTTTCCAGGATTTAGTGCCCATTCCCAAGTTTTTAGGACATCTCCAGAGCTCTGGCGAGGCCGTGTGACCATCCATGACCACTCCTGGGCAGCCAAGTGTGGCTGTGCTGGGCTCGGTGCTGTTCTCTGCTGCGACATTAAAGGCAGCAGAGCTTTTATTGCTGCTGGGGATGTGAGGAGCGCGGAACATCCAGCTGGACTCCTCCTGTCTGCAAAACGAGCAGGCTCAATCTGGAAGCAATTGGGAAGAAAACAAATGGGAATCACTGCGACGGCTTCTTTCTGAATTTACCTCGGAGGGGAAAATGTCCTTTCCCAGTTTTTCGTGGTAACAGGGGAAGTGTTCACACCTCTGAAACAGGGTGGTAAATGTGGTTAATCTAAGGACTACCAGCCACAATTAATTCCCTTTGCAGTTTCTAATGGCTGGAGAGGATTTCATCTCGCAGGATAAACCCATTCCAAGGCAATTTCCTCTCTTATTCCAGCTTGCAAATTGCCTGTTCCTATTGGGCTTCAAGGCAGGTCTTGTGAAGTTTAACACATCTGCCAGTTTATAAAGTCATTATTTTTAATTAATAGATAAAGTTCCTCCATTATTCCCCGAATTAACTCCGGCTGAGGAGCAGACAGAGCCAATAAGTGGCTGTGTGTATTCACTGGGAAATTCTCTTGAAATGCTGTGATTAAAGGTGGAGAAAGGGATTTGGGCTTTTTTTTTGGCAGATAAATGGAAAAGCAGAGCAAAATATTCCTTGCAGATGCCAACCTGCCCTGCTCCCATGGACCACAGAGGTGGAATGTCAGGAGAGTGGCCTGGGAATGGCAGTGCCCATTTATTTTGGGAGCACTGGAGAGTTGTCCCTCTCCTGCTCCCCACCTCGGGACCCTCCCCGCGGGGCTGAGCTTGGTCTGGGTTCAGAGCAGCTTCTCCTCCGAGGTCTGGACACACATGGAAAGGCCTGGGAAGAAGGAGGAGGTGGAGGAAGGATGGAAAGCTGAGGTTCTTGGCTTTTGCTCAGGCTCCACCTGTGGTGCAGGTCTCCAGTTCCCCCGGGGTCCTGGCATTCCAGAGAAGCAGTTTGGAAAAGGGATACCCACCACTATGCCTTTATTCCTGGAAGATTCTGGAGGACTCCCCTGGCTCCTTGAGGGCTCTGTGATTAAAGAGCTCCACTTGACCTGGCAGGTTTGCTGTCAGCGATGGAAAGCTTAAATTTAGGACAAATTGATTATTCCGCAGTGCTGTGTCTCAGCAGTGAGGCAGGAGTTGAAGGGTAACAGAGTCCCTTAGAACAGCCTAAAAAGTACATTATTTGCACACCAAAATAATTCCTGGATCTTCCTTTGCCCTGTGCTGCTCCATGGCTCAATCACATCCCTCGTTATGGGAAGGGTTTTTCCCCAGGAATAGTCCTGGCTTCCAAAGGAGAGGTCACAGTGATGGAGAGATAGGGGAGAAGCCCCCAAAATCCAAGTGGAGAAGGCAGGGTGTTCTCACAGAATTCCATCCTTGGGGGAACGGGAGGCAAGAAGGGAAAAAAAGGAAAATAAACAGTGAAGAGCTGGCAAGGTTTAAGAATCTGTTAAGGTCGAACATCATCCTAAACATGAAATCCAGCCCAAGCACAGCCAGATCTCAGGAAATCACAACTGAAATATAAACCAAAAATGAGATTGTTTATTTGGCATCAAACTGGACTTTTCAAGATATTGTTTTCAAGTCATAAAGATGACGAAATTGTCTGAAATTGAAGTGGCCAAAGAAAGAAGTGCCATGAACAGGTCAAGCCGTGGTTCAGTGACTGGCCAGGCTGGGTTTATGAGCTGAGAGTATTTCCCTGGCCGTTCACGGGGTGTCAAATCAATCCACAACTTTACTGATTTAACCTGGGAAGAAACCACGGTTATCATTTGATTTTCAGTGCGAGGCGTGAAGTTGCACGGGACACCTCCAGTTCTGGTCCCTCCTGCTCCATTTGTGCAGCAGCAGAAGTTTTCAGGGCGATGTCTGCAGATCACTGGGACCCGAAGGCTGCTGAGAAAGGCACTTTCACACATTCTTCATGGCAAACCACATATGTGACACGGAGAAAAAAACCCCTTTATCTTCACTGGGAAAGTTTTAGCTGTCCATAAGCGAAAACACACTTGAAAAGCTCTTGGAAAGACATCAAAGTTTAGGCTAAAGGCCAAAAAAGGACTGTTTTCTTTCTTGCTATAAAGGGTGAAGGAGCCAAGCCACAGACAAGGACTGTCACTAAACTGTCTCAGAGGACCTCAGGGTGGCAAAGCCAAAAGCTTTGGCCCTAAAATTTGCCTGAGATGAAACTGGGGATTAGACCTGGGTGAGTTGGGATTGTTCAGCCGGGAGAAGAGGAGCTTTGGGGTGACCTCATTGTGGCCTTCCAGGACCTGAAGGAGCTCCAAGAAAGATGGAGAGAGATTATTTACGAGAGATGGAGCAAATATCCCTCACAGGACAAGGGGGAATGGCTTCAAATGGGCAGAGCTGCTTCATCAGGCTGGAGCTGTTCAGAAAAGGTTCCAGTCTGAGGGGGTTTCATGCGTGGGGTGTTTAGAGGGAAAACAGATAAACGAGGGGAGAAGTGCAATTCCAAGGCTGCGTTCAGATGTTCCAGGCAGTGGCACACCTCAAATGTATAAACAGGCACTGCTTTTACTGCTCCGGGATGTCACAAGAGAGGGTCTGAACAGCTGAGGGGTGTGGGGACCTCCTGGTGCGAGACCTGGCTCTACCTTGGCGTTCCACTGGCTCCTGGATTTCGGAAGCAAATCAGGAAGATAAGTTGCTTGGCAAACAACAAAGGTTTATTTAATCCTAATCAGAGGTGCCGGGGCCTCCCCAACCCCACAGCAAAGAATTTCTTCCACATATCCAACCTAAACTTCCCCTCTTTCAGTGTGCAGCCGTTCCCCTTGTCCTGTCACTCCAGATCCTGATGAATTGTCCCTCTCCAGCTTCCTTGGAACCCCTTCAGATATTGGAAGAGGCTGAGGGGTGTCCACACAATCTTCTCTTCTCCAGGCTGACCATCCCCAGTTTTTTCAGCCTGTCTCCATGGAGAATGTGCTCCAGTCCCCTTATCAATCTTGTGGCCCTATTACAGAGCAATTATTCGGAAAACTTTGGGGAAAATTCAGGGGAGAAACTGTAAATGACGTCCCCTGAAGAAGAGCAAGAGCGCTGTGAAAGCTCAGAGAGAGGAAGGGAATTGCTGAAGTGCTGCAGTGAATTCCCAGCACAGTTTCACTCCATCCACCCTCCTCCAGATGTTTGCCTATAAAAGGTTCATTTAAGCTCCATTTCTTAGCTAAAAGGGTTGATAGCAAAGATCTTTATCCTCTGCCTGGCTACTACTCTGATGAGCCAAATAGACAAGCCCTGCCAGAGCAGAGCCTGTTCTGGGAGCTATATTTGTAGCTGTGAGAACACAAAAAGTTACGCCTTTGGAATAGAATTCCCTAATTTCTCAGATGTCCTTCTGGACCCTGGCCTGGCAGCTCATTTCCCTATCTCCAGTCTTCATCTCCAGATTCCTCCAGTTGAGCAGCCTGAGGTTCTGAAGGCACTGGGGCTTCGAGTTCTCGCTGCCCTGGAGGAACTCATCCTCAGAGGGTTGTTAAGCACTGGGTTTGTTATCCTGCAAATGGGGGCAGGGATGGAGGAGCCCGGATGGATTCTGGAGCTGCTGCAGAAGCTGGGGGGCCTGGGCTGAGCTCGCTCCTTTCCAGAGCACCACAGAGACAAAGCTCTCCCGGTCGTGCAGCTGAAATCCCGCACAGGCCGGAGGCTCCGTGGCCTGAGGGGCAGTCTCGAGATGCACCCGTGGGACATTGTCCTGTTCCCAGCCACATTTTAGGGCCAGATGAACACACAGCCCTGTTTAAAGAACCAGAGTGACCACACTGGAGCCTCAGCACATGCTGGGGATGTTCTCTGCCTCCCTGCCCCGTTGTTTTGTTATTCCCTCATCCAGCCCTGGCCTCATTGCCCCACCTGCACCCACAGACCTGCACAAAGCTCCTCCTTTCCACCCACCTTATTGTTAAACATCCCAAAATCCCAGACCAGCAGCTCGAGGGACACCTTTTAGGTTTGGTTTTTTGCTTGCCCCGGGCAGGTAGGGAGGAAACTTCCCCTCCTGCAAACAGCTGAGACGCCTCCTCCTGATCCAGTGTTTTTCTGTTTTCCATGGAGTCACTCCCAGCTGTGAGGGAGTGGACAGCTGCTCCTGGCCCCGGAGGTGAGCAGGAAGGAGCAGCCAGGGAACATCTGTCAGTGCAGAAGGTTCAGGGCACGGAGCTCAGCTCGCTCCCTGCAGCTCCCGGCTGCAAGAACAGCCAGGAAGAACTTGTTCTCCCACGATGAGCCAGGAGAGGGGATACAGGGGAAAGAGGGTCAGCGGTGGCAAAACAAAAGCCATTCAATGCTGACAGCCTGCAGGGATGGGCCAGGGAATCCAGCAGTGCAGGAGAGGCTGCAGGGAAGCAGCTGGAGGAGAGGGGCTGGAAGGGGGATACCTCAGAAGAGCTGGAAAAGCACTGCCAGGAGTGTGTCCCTCCTCCTGCACCGAGTGGGATCTTTAGCCTGGAGAAAAGGAGGCTCAGGGGGGGCCTTGTGGCTCTGCACAACTCCCTGACAGGAGGGGGCAGCCGGGGGGATCGGGCTCTGCTCGCAGGGAACAGGGACAGGAGGAGAGGGAACGGCCTCAGGCTGGGCCAGGGGAGGCTCGGGTTGGACACCAGCAGGAATTTCTGCATGGAAAGGGTGCTCAGGCCTTGGCAGGGGCTGCCCAGGGAGGTTTGGAGTGCCCATCCCTGGAGGTGTCCGAGGAAGGGCTGGAGGTGGCACTCAGTGCTCCGGGCTGGGGACAAGGTGGGGATGGGGCACAGCTTGGACTCAATGGAGGTTGGAGGGCTTTTCCAACCTCAATGATTGTTTGATCCCAGCATCTCTGCAAAGCCAGGGACCTATTCCCAGTCTTTTCAGGGTCTCAATTTCCCCACTTTGAGGCTGCCAGCTGCTCTTGCTGGCCAGCAGAGCGTGGCTGGAGGAAGCCATTAATTTGTTTTTCTATTGAAGTTTGAAAAAAAAATGTTTTCTTGCAACCATGACCAAGAAAGGAGGCAAGAGCACTGGGCAAATAAACAGTCCCGAGTGTCCCTCCAAGCTCTGTTTATGCTTCTCCCCTTAAAAACAGCTTCTCCCCAGTGCAACGCTCTGGGATAGAGCTGGGGAAATGGGGAGAGCTGGGAAAAGCAGCCCAGGCAGAGCAGGGGGTGCCTGTCACTTGTCCGTGCAAGGGGACAGCCACCCTGAGAGAGGTGGGGTCGTGCCCAGCTGGGGACAAGTGTCCTGCAAGAGGCATCTCTGCTTCCCTTTCTCTTTGATGGAGGGGCTTGTGCACATCCCAGCAGGGATGCGGGAGAGGAAAACCCTCCTGGATTTGCCCTGAGCCATCCTCAGGAGGCAGGAATGTGTCACCTGCAGGAGCAGTGACGTTCAGGGCAGACAGGCCAGCATTTGCCAACATTTTCCCTTTCTTCCCACTCGGAGCTTGGCTGCCTCTGCTTTCCCTCACAGTGCCAGAGATGACCACAGTGGTGCCAGCTTGGTCTGAGAGCAGAGGGAAGTGGCCAAGCCACCCCCAGCGTGTCACTGTCCACGTCCCCAAGCAGGGAGAGCAGCAGGGACGGACAGGGAGTGCAGGGACGAGGGGCTGTGGCACACACGTGGCACCTGAGCCGGCAGCTCCATCCTTTTTGCCCTTATTCCATCTCTTGGGACCCAGCCGGACAATACTGATCCCTTTGGAGGTGAAGGGATAAATGCTGGCACCTGCAGCTCTGGCCGAGGCAACCCAAATCCTATACAAGCCACCCCAAAAGGCTGCGCTGAGATTCCTCCCTGGGCTGGGTTTGCTGGCAGCTCTTGCCCGGTTTAGCTGGCACAGGTGGGCACATTCTGGGAATCAGGGGCTCTCCTGGCTGGCTCGGAGTTCCTCTCTCATGGCCTGGCTGCAGAGCAGACAGAGAGAAGATCATTTCCCTGAACCAGAGCATTTCTGAGCAATGCCATTCCCAATGAGTGTGTCTCTAATCCCTGAGGGGATTTTACTGAGAGATTTGGGAAGGATGAGGCTGGATCCATTTTGAACAAGCTGTGATGGTTTTTCAGAGAGGAAGAATCGTGGTCCTAACCAGCACATTCCTCCAACTGCTCTGCATTTCCCGTAAGAGGAACTGGGCCACAGCCTGCTTGAATTGTCCTCAAATCTGTAATTTTCCCCCCAAACTGTAATGTCCTCTTTATGAAACCTCCCAATTCCTGACCTAACCCCTCAAAACAATCTTTGCCCGGCTCCTCCTCGCTTTCAAAGCTGTATTTCAGTGCTGAACGAAGCAATGCCCGCTTGCAGATTGTGTTTACAGCAGGATTTTGGATCTTCCAGTATGAAAAATGCTGCAACTATGTCAGTTATTCCTTTTCCCATCAGTGCAGAGCAGAGAGTTCAGTCCCCTTTAGGAAACTCTTCTCCATAATTAGGAAAGTGTCACGGAAATTGTTTATCCTAATCAGGGAGGCTGGCACTGTGAAGGCTGTGAGCTCTGCAAGCTCCCCAAAAGCAAACTGAGCTTTTCTGAGAGCCCTGGTGGGGTTTAGCAGAGAGCAGGGCACTGAGGGAAGGGTGTGTGGCCCTGCTGGGGCAGATGGAACTGTTCTGATGCCACCGGCCTGGCAAGGATGGTGCTTTGCCAGTAAAAGTCCTGCCTTGGGGCCATTTCCAATGGGTTTTGTGGGGAATTTTCCTGAGGGAGCTGGTTCTCCTCCACATAGGGACAGAGGTGAAGTGAGCCCAAGCCTTGAAGGGAGAATTCAGCTTCATTTTGCTTGATTGGGGAAGACCAGTGAAACAGAATTAGGATTTTGACCTTAAAGCCCATCCAGTCCCACCCCTGCCATGGGCAGAGACACCTTCCACTGTCCCAGGCTGCTCCAAGCCCCATCCAGCCTGGCCTTGGGCACTGCCAGGGATCCAGGGGCAGCCACAGCTTCTCTGGGCACCCTGTGCCGGGGCCTGCCCACCCTCACGGAGAAGGATTTTTTCCTTCTTGAAGACTTCAGAGTGCTCTTCCTTCCCCTGCAGAGCCCAGGTCACCCTCACAGACACCAAAGTGGTGGCAGGAGATGGCAGTGGGACGATAGAAATATCCCGAACAGATCAAGCTTGCTTTTTCCTCTTTTTTCCCTGGCATCACAAATGGGTCCTGGAAGCAAAAGGGGGAAAAATGAGCAGAGCATGAATACAAAAAGCAAACGTGGGGATTCTTGGTTTGTGGTAGGTTTGTGGCAGGTCTTGGTTTGTGGTAGGTTTGTGGTAGGTCTTGGTTTGTGGTAGGTTTGTGGTAGGTCTTGGTTTGCGAGCCATGGCCCTGCTGGCGAGGGACACTCGGTGGCACTGCAGAGGTGGTGAGGTGGCAGATGGCATCTCCAGACCAGCTGGTGGGGAAGGAGCAGCATTCCAAGGCCAGTTTGTGTGGAAAGGCCGCGTCCCTCGGGATGCAGCTCAGGGGATGTGTGACCTGAGCCATGCCAGGCACTCCGCCAAGGGGCTCCATGAGCTGGATCGGTGTCCTGCACAGCCCAGCGATGCCCATTTAAACCTCTGTGCCAGCTCTCCACTCTTTGGAGAGCCATTCCAAGGAGGAATCCCACCTGGGGGACACACGAGTGGCTGATGTGTCGGGTGGATCTGATGGAGCGCATTTGGCTGAAGCGGATGTACTCAGAGATGGTTTTGGCCTTTTTATTCCACTGCCATTCGTCAGCCCTCATTAAACCCAACCCTGCCCTCACAAAGCACTGGCAGCGAGACTGCAGAGCTCAGCTTTGTCCCTGGGACAACTTAATCTTCCTTCAGGCCGTGGCTGCTGTGGAATAATAAAGCTTCCCTGCTCGGATGTGCTCTCCCAAAGGTCACATCCTTTCCCAACACCCTCTGCAGTAGCCCCGGGCTGTTGTGGGAGGGGAAGGGAGTTTCTGTCCCCACGAAGAGATGTGCTGCCAGGCCCTGCTCCCGTTTCAGAGTGTTCCCCCTGCCCTGCCCTTCCAGGCTGATGCAGTTTTGGACTGGCTCCACTGCTGGAGGAGCCCCAGCGCAGTCTGAGCGCCCAGAGCATCGCTGCAGCTTCTTGCTGGACTCGTGTCCCTCAGGGTTTGCTTCTCCCCATCCTGTGCATCCCTGCACTCCCTGGAAGATGCTGCTGTGAGGGCTGGTGAATCCCAGAATTCCAGAATCATTAAGGTTAGAAAACACCTCCCAGCCCATCGAGTCCAAGCTGTGCCCCATCCCCACCTTGTCCCCAGCCCAGAGCACTGAGTGCCACCTCCAGCCCTTCCTCGGACACCTCCAGGGATGGGCACTCCAAACCTCCCTGGGCAGTTCCAATGCCTGACCACCCTTTCCATGCAGAAATTCTTGCTGAAATTCCTTCTTTTCTCTGTTTTTGATAAGCAGCTTCTCAGACCCATTTAACTTCCACCCTGCTCTTCACGTGGCCTTCATTTGTTCTCAGCTCTGCAACAAATCCACCTCCTCTGCAGTGCTACAGCCTCAATGTGCCTTTGCAAAGTTTAATTGTCCGGAGAGTAATTAAGCTGAGCTTCTCTTTCCCCGCTGTGCAGCAGGAAGGTTGTAAGAGAGCTGAGCTCTGCCACTGGGGTTTGTTCCAGCCCTGTCCCTGCACCGCGCCTGCCCTCAGTGGGGTTTGGGCATCCTGGCACTGATCCCTCCTTCCCACAGGACACCTTTTGCTCCCCACAATTAGGGCAGGAATGACAGCAAAGCTGCAGCTCCGCAAAGATTTCGTGTGATGCTTTCACACCACCGTGGTCAATCCTGAATTCTGGAGGGGAAAACATGTCGTTTGACCCTGTTTTGGGGAAGTGTGCCCTGCACCATCCCTTGCTGGTGCTGGTGAGGTCCTTTCTGTGTAAACCCAAAACCTCTGTGCCAGCTGTGGGACAGCTGAGGAGGGGACAGCTCACTGGCCACAGCCTTGGAGGTCACTTTGACTTTGGTCCTACAGTGGCTTGATGCAGCAGAGGAAATGTTTAAAAGTAGGAAGCAGTGGAGATGGATCAGGATCCTCCCACAGCTCTGCACCAGCAGGGTGTTTTGTTTGCCATTTGAGTTATTTCTTTTGTTCTTTAACTTCATCAGGGCTCAGAGAGGGATGTGGAGGCTCCTCCTGAGAGCCAGCACTCCAGAGCCATTAATTCCCAGGGAATAACTGGGAACATCACCTGGCGTGGCACAAAAGTTCTGCTGGTTGGCAGCGTGGATAAAACCTGAATGGATATCCCAGGAATGAGAAGTCCAAATAGCTGAACCCTGTCCAGCCCAGTGAGAAAAACGCTGGCATGTGGATATGAAGGGCCTGACAGGGAGCAAGCCCTGGTGCTGCTGACCCAGTGGGCATCCCTGCAGGAATTGGGACGGAGAGGTTTGGAGCAAGGATGTGGCAGGGAATGCTCCAAACCCACAGCAGTGCTGAGTTTCCAGCTTGCTTGGGCCTGACAGCAAACGTCCCCCACGTGTGGCTGTTCCAGGCCTCAACACCCGGCCCTCAAGGTGTTTCCTACACCCACCGAAGCTGCCTGGCCCATTTAGGATCCCAATCCGTGTGCTGGGAGTGCGGTGGGAGAAGGTGGCACTGAAGACTCAGCTGTGCCCTGCAGTCACCTCAGGGCTTCTGGAACATCAGGGCTGACTTGAAAGGGGCACAGCTCCCTCACAGCCACAGCTTGGGGGGATGTGTTTTCACAGCTTGGGGGGATGCGTTTGCTCTTCTTGCTGGAGGAACTGGTCAGAGCAAGGCTTTTCTCCCAGGGCATGGAACACTCATATTTATTTTCAAAGCCTTAAATTCTACATCGTGTTCAAGACACTTCTCCCAAGGAGCCGCTGAGAATTGTGAGCGAGAATCGTGAGGCGGTAAAAAGGCAATTTGTCGGCTGGGAAATGCTGTCCCCAGCTTTGATGGGTTTCTGATAAAATCTGCCTTCCAGAAGATAATCAGGAAGGTTACTGTGAAAGCAGGAAGGTTTGGGAATGTTGGGTGTGAGGGAAATGAGGACATCAGAGGTTCTTTCCTGAGCCTGAGTGAGGAACGTGAGCTGAGCTGATACTTGTGGAGAGCTGAGTCACCTTTTTGTAAGGTTTCTTGGAGGGTGATGGGGCCCTTCTGCTCCAAACCATCATTTTGGGGTGGAGAACCCTGCAAAGTTGGTATTTCCATGAATATTTCATGTTTAATGTGAGCCAGAAGAAGGAGCAATGCACAGTCAGCTGTGAGTTCATCCCCAGGAAATGGGATCACTTCAGAAAACACATGGAACACGGCACTGCTCATTAATTATGCAGAACTTAATAAATTGCTGGATACAGACTGAGCTCAATTGCTCCATTTTTCCCGTGCAGAACAGAGTGGAACTAAGCCCTGCCAGATTTGGGTTTCTTGTGTTTTAATTCCTCTGGGGGGAGCATGTGGACATTTCTTATCAGAAACTTGGAGTGAGAAATAACCCTCCCTGCTTATCAGTGACTCCTGGAGCCTGATCAAAGGATGTTTGCTGTGCCACGGAGTTCAGTAGTGCCTGACTTGGAAGGAAACTCGTTTCCTGCCATGAGTTCTTCCATGCCTTGTTCTTGGATGGAATCTTTATCCCTGGATCTCCTTGTCTTTCTATCAATCCTCTGCTCAGATTTATCCCTTCTCCAGGGGAACACTGCCAAGGAGATCTGTGGAATTTTGTCCTTGGTAGACTGAAAATTTTGGGGGAAATGCTGTTCATGGGAGAAGGAAATGATTTACACATTTCTGGGTCAGGTTTTGTGTGTGTTTGTGTCCCACAAGGATTTCCCTTCCCCCAAAAGTGAAGTTTTTCATTTTGACAGCTTGAAAGAAGCCTCTCAGCCTCATCTCTCAGAATCACTGCTTGGTTTTTCTCTTTGGAAATATGACCTATATTTTAGAGAGAGAGTGAAAAAGAAGAGCCAGTGCTCCCCAAACAAAATAAATCTCTTGTTTTGGGTCCAATTCATCTTCTTTGTCACTGCTGTTTCGCACAACAGCAGAGGGGAAAATGCAGCTCTGCTCGGGCTGAGCTAATTAATTTTCCTCTGCTTTCTTTGTTCACCCACCAAGCTGAAAAATTGGCTGTTCCTACAGCTTTATTTGGAAATGGGCTGGGAAAGCTCCTTATTCAAACAGTGAGACTGTAGGAAATACCCGAGGGATCTCAGGAGGAATAACACCAGGGGACAGCACTCGGGTTAGGAGCATTGCTCCCATTCTTTTTTAAAATCCCTTTTTTTTTGCAAAAGAGAAGCAGAATCCCTGGGAATTAGCGAGGGTGATGGCTGCTTTTTAAGCAGCAGGGTGATATAAATGAGGGGGTTCCTGTGGTGCTGGGAATGTCACGGTGGAGCAGGAGGAGCCGCGGGCCGCGCGGGCCGGGCGGAAGGGAGGGAGCAGGGCCCGACTGACTGAGGCACTCCATGACAGGGCTTTGGCTCTCTTTTCCCGAGTTATTTTCTGCTCCTAACGAAGCCCTGGGCTGGTGGAAATGAGCTCAGGAGCTCAGTGCTTCCTGCAGTCACCTGCCAAGCCAGAGGCGCCCGGCCTGGGGGGCTGCAGGGCCTGCCCGAGCTGTGCCAGCCCCACCACGCTCCCCTCTGCTGTGCCAGTGTCCCCGGGCTGGCCAGGGGCAGGGGACAGCCCCCACGTGTCCCTCGAGGAGCAGTGCCAGCCCAGTGCCCCGGCTCCTGAGCCGCAGCCCCGAGTGTCCGGCCCAGACTCAGTGTCCGGCCCAGGGCTCCAGCAGCCTCCCCAAAACCACAGCAGAGCCTGTCTGCATCCTCCCAGGGACCTTCCCATTCCCACACCGCTTCCCAAGGGAGCACTTTGCTTTTTCCTGAATTGCTGAGTGTATTCCAGAGCAATTCCACAGAAAGCCTGGAATAAATGAATCTTTTCCTCTGTTGTTTGGACTCGTCCACGACTTCATTTAACTCTTGGGACGCTGAACTCGTGGGAGGTTTAAGTTGTTTGGAAATGGTGCTGCAGGAGGTGGAGAATGGAGGTGGCTCAGCAAGTCCTGCTTTTCCTGGGGATAACGTGCAGCTGGATACTGCCAGTGGATATGGAATACTTGGCACAGGTCTGGTACTCCCAGTGTAAGAAGGACATGGAGCTGCTGGAGCAATTCCAGAGGACGCCACAAACTTGATAAAGGGGCTGGAGCACTGACTCTCCTACGGAGACAGGCTGGGAAAGCTGGGAATGTTCAGCCTGGATAAGAGAAGGTTGTGTGGAGACCTCACAGCACCTTCCAGAGTCTGAAAGGGCTACAGGGAAGCTGGAGAGGGAACTTCATCAGGAATTGGAGGGACAGGACAAGGGGGAACAGGTTCACTCTGACAGAGTAGATGGGATATCGGGAAGGAATTCCTCCCTGTGAGGGTGGGGAGGCCCTGGCACAGGGTGCCCAGAGAAGCTGTGGCTGTCCCTGGATCCCTGGAAGTGTCCAGGGCCAGGTTGGATGGGGCCTGGAGCAGCCTGGGACAGTGGAAGGTGTCCCTGCTCATGGCTGGGGGGGGATGAGATGATCCTTAAGGTCCCTTCCAACCCAAACCATTCCACGATTCTAAACCAGACCAGCAAAGGCGGAGAACGGGTTCCTCTCACCCACCTGGTGCCCTTCTCTTCCTCCCCACCAGCTCAGTTTCAGCTCCCGCCCTTGGGAATGTGTCCTATGGATCTCTCCAGGGACAAGATGAACACGGTGTTCTCACGGGCCTGGGAGTCGCTGCCTGTTTCTGTCCAGGGATGGGAAAACGAGCAGGGAACACTTCAGTACCCTGATCCTTCCCAGCGAACCTCTGAAGTGCTGGGTGTGGGAGGGCTGCACAACCAGGTCAATGCTTTTTGGGCTACAGCAAAATTCCTCTCTAATTCCCCAGCTCCCAGGAACATGGAAGGCCTATCCTGGAGCAGTTTCCAGCAGGGACACCATGAACAAGTCAGCCTCAATCTTATTATCTCAGTGATGCTCTTTATTAGCCTAAATCAGCCTGGCATCCTTTTGATGTGTGTCCAGGATGGATTGTATCTCTCCCTGCTGGAAAGGCCATGGAGAACTCTGTTCCTGGGCTGTAAATAAGGAGGGAGAAAAAAATCTTCCTTGTTGATGAAGTGTCTCAGTGGCAAACTGGCTGCCAGCACAAGAGGAACAAGGGAGAAAGAGGAATGATCAGAGGTCAGACCTTCTGAAAATAGGGTGACTTTTGGGGAACAAAGCCCCTGCACTCCGTGAAGAAATCCCAGGCACCAGCACAGGCTGGGATGGCCCTGCTGGAGCAGGGAGGTGGCACCAGTGACCCACTGTGGTCCCCTCCAACCTGAACCGTCCTGGGATTCTGGGATGTTCCCAGGAGTCCATATCTTCACACCTGGTGATGGTAGGAAGCAGCTTTCCTCTTCCTTGTGCCAAAAAGAGTTGAATGAAAGCCCTGTGTAATTCCAGGGCGTGGTGGGTGACAGCACCATGATATCACTGCCTGGCAGTGCCAGCACCCTGCTCTCATGGCACAGCCCGCTGTCTTTCCAGGTGTGGCAGCAGGAGACGGGATCTCACCTGCCTGAACATCCCAGCGTGGCACCGACTCCTCACCCAGGGGAGAGAGGAGGAATTTTGGCTTCAGCCCCACGCTTCAAACTGATCTCAGCAGGGGTGTTGTATAAGCATCTTTTATTTTTTTTTTAAAGACATCATCTCACAGGGTTATTTAATCAGCCTTTTCGCTGTTGGATTTGTTGTCTTCACAAAGCTCGAGCCAAAAAAGGGATGGGCCAGAGATGAGGGTGAACCTGCCCAGTCTCCCTGCTCAGGCCACAGAACTGAAAGTTAGCAGAGAAAGGAAACACAGGAAGGTCGATCAGATCTCCAGAAGTCTTTCCATGCCATGAGCATGGCTATTCATGGACACTGACAAGGGAAATAATTCATTTTTAATAATCAGGATTGCTCTCTCAAGCACATCCCTCCAAAGTTCCTTTTGCTTCCCCCGTGCTCATCCTTTGGCTGAGGAAGCCCCTTTGTGAGAAGGACTCAGTTCCCATGGGTTTCCCAGCCCTAATAGGCTTCCCAGCCCTAAACAGGGATGTTGAGGTTGCTCAGAGGGTTGGGGCTCCTCAGATTCCTGGATCTGCTTCCATCCAGGAGGGTTCGGGGCCGTGGGTGAGGAGAGGAGCCTTGCAGGAATTAAAAATAGGGAGGGAAATTCAGGCTGCAGCTGGCAGGTCAGCAAGGGAGATCAATTCCCAGGAATTTTAGGGTTTATGTGAGAGAATAATTCTCTGTTTTTCTCTAGGCCTGTAGGTCTGAGCATCCTCTCTTGTTCCAGCGCTGTGGGTGCTGCCTCTGCTCAGAGCTGTGCCTCTAATTGTTGTGATTAACTCACAGAGTGAGAGTTAATTGCGACACATCATTGCCTCAGAGCCCACAGAGGGAAAAGTGACCCCCTGGCCCAGCGCATCCCACAGGATCAAATCCCTTTGCCATCGATTATCAGCTTTCCCAGGGCACTGATTTGCCAGAAATTCCCCTCGGGACTTCGGGGTGAGGAACCTCCCTGGCCCCAGGGAATTTTTGTCCCTCAAGTGTGAAATTGCAGCAGAGGGGAAGTGGAGAAGGGACATTAATTCATGGGACAGCTTTGCTGTGGGAAGATAATTCATATTTCCTTCATGCAAACGCTTCAGGAATATGAATGACCTCCTGCAGGGACTGCTCTCAGAGTTATGTTTTGTTGTTGGAACGAAAATTAGGGAGTGAATTTGCCCTGGACACAAGGTGGCGGGCAGCAATGGGATGGCCAGGAGCAGGAATTTGTCCCCGTTACGACAAGAATATTCTGACTGTGACATTTCTCATCATTGATAAAAACCAATAATTTTAATTAAAAATACAAAAATTTCCAACAGGTGGAGATGCTCATTTGCAATGCAGATCCCTCCAGTGCTTTTATTTGGGAAGAAAAGGAAAAACGAGCCGGTTCCAAGGGATTTTTTTTTTTAACTTTTCATAGAATCATGGAACCATCCAATGGCTTGGGCTGTAACTACTCAAGGCCAGGTTGGACAGGCTTGGAACAACCTGGTCTAGTGGGAGATGTCCCTGCCCGTGGCAAAAGGTTGGAACAGGAAGAGCTTTAGGGTCCTTTCCAACCCAGCCCAGTCTGGGATTCTGTGATTCCGAGAAGGAGAAGGCAGCCGTGGATATTTGTCCTCATAGCTCTTGATGTTTATTAAAGATAAAGGTTGGAAGGAACAATCTTTCAAAGNTTATTAAAGATAAAGTTTGGAAGGAACAATCTTTTCAAAGCCAACTCAACACCAGCAGGTCTGGGAGAAAGGCAAAAACCTTCAGGGACTTGAAAAATCTTTGAGGAACATTAAACTGATGATTTTAGATGTGAGTAGAATGAATGTATATAATATATTATAATAAATATAACAATATATTATGTGTATATCTAATATATACCTATAATATCTCTAATATATCTACATCCAATAATATATTATATTTAATATCTATATGTATGGCCTGAGTTATTTAAGGTCTTAGATTATACATGAATTATTTGATATTTTATATATAGCACATGGCATTAAAAAAAAAAACCCTCAGCATTTGCCAAGAGAGACCAAAAATTGTCTCTGGAAACAGCCCAGATCTTTTCCAGTGCATCTATAAAGAGCACCTGCATTCAGTGGTCAGCGAATGTTGCCCAATTGATGGCAACTGTTGTCAACATCAACAAAAATAGATGGAATAATGAAAGATTTCTGCTGACATTCTCAGATACAACGTGTGCAGCTTCCACCCGGCCACAAATCCCGGATAAATTCTGTTGGCTACAAGCTGAACGGATTTTTTTAGGGAAAAATTATCTGGGGAGAAGCTGCCAAAACTCATATTATTCTCTTGGTGACTTCATTATTGCATTGCTGGTATTGTTCATGTTGCTCTTTAAAATGTTATCGTGTTCATATTATATTTAATAAGATCATATTTTGTTCTAAAAGCTAAAAATAGATTTCAAACAGCATCAGGGGCCAATACCTCTTCTTGCACTGCAAACGTTCCCAAGCCTTGAAGAAATCCCAAGAGTCCCATCAGAAATCTATGACACAAAAAAGGGCTGATTCCTGGTGAGTCTGAACTGAGCTCAAAGCCCTACAGAAGGATGAGCCTCTTCCCTAAACAACTGATCCAAGGGTTGCTGGAAGGGAAAGGAGACAGGGAATAAATCCTGGTTTTTCCAACAATTTTATTCAATTAGCCTTTCCCCCACGGTATTATTGCCACAGGTGCCTGATTTGGGCTGGGTGAAATATTCCAAAATGCCATGATTTCCCCCTTTATTCACCATGAGAATTTGATTCCTGCTGACAAGTTGGAGTTCATTAGGATAAACAAGCTCCTTAGGAAACCAACCCATCCTGGTCCCTGATAATTGTGGTGTAAGTTCTTGGCATCCTGAAAAAATAAATTAATTAAATAAATAAAGGTGTTTCGGGAAGTAATTAAAATAATTGGCTTCCTAATTCACTTGATCAGAAGCAGTAGCGTGGATTTGATTCCTTAGGACAACGCGTCCTGCTTTGGAAAAGGAGGAAACATTCCTTGTCCTGCTCCAGTGGGAGCTCCAGAGCAGCAGAACGGGCTCAGTTTGACCCCCATCCTGCCCTAAAAGTGCTGGTATTTGCCCAGAACAAATTCCAAGGCTGGAGAAACAGATGGATAAAGTCAACAGCAATGGAGAACACTCCTGGAAAAGCCTCTTGGCCCCAGGGGTTTGAGAGGGAACTAAAGCAGGTGCTTTTCCCGTGGATTTTTGGCAGCAGGAGTTGCTGGTCCCTCAGGGTGGGGTTGGCTCTGCAAAGGCTGGGTTCTCTCAGACCAATATTATGAGGTTGGAATGTTGGGGGGTTTTTTTCTCCAGCCAGGAACTGTTTTCTACAGTTCAGAAACTCTCAGCAATCAGGAAAATTAAAGGAAAGGAGGAAAATTAAGCATAAAAACCTCCAGAACTCAGAGAGCTACAAGACGTGAACAACTGGCGCTGTTTGCATGGAATCACAGAATTATTCAGGTTGGAAAAGACCTCCAGGATCATCAAGTCCAAGCTGTGCCCCATCCCCACCTTGTCCCCAGCCCAGAGCACTGAGTGCCACCTCCAGGAATTCCTTGGGCACCTCCAGGGGTGGGGATCCAAACCTCCCTGGGCAGCCCCTTCCTTCTGCAAATCCGGCAGGTCTGGCTGCTCTCCTGGAATCCCACCTCCCAGCAGATCCCTCTGGATTGTGGCAGGAGTCAGTGCCTGTTTGCAGGGGCTGTTCCTGGGCATTCATTCCACCTTTAGAATCCCCACTGGAAGCCCACGGTGTGTGAAGAGGGAAGAAAATCTCCCCATGTGCTGCCACAAGGATCTGCTCTAATTAATTTCCAGAGATGAGCCCCTGAACGCTGCACACTCAGCCCCCCACCCTTGACCGAGCTGCTTTTACATCAGGAGCCTCAAATCCCCACTTCCCAACTCTCCTTTTCCAGAGGTTTTTTTGCCCGGGCTGGCTAAGCTTTGCTGCAGGGGAGGACACACACAATAAACAGCTTTTCGAGGCTGATTTAATGCCTCACCAGCTCTCCAGTTATTAATCTCTCCACAGAGGAGGTTTATTGCTGTGTCTACCACGAACTGATAAAGATTATCAAGGAATTAATTCCCAACAAGTGTGCTGTTAGGCTCGGAGCCAAACGCTCCGAGTTATCAGTGTGAATAAATACTGGAGCATAATTTCTCAATGAGCCTGTCTTAAACGGACTTCTAAGGCCAAACCTTTGCAAATAAACTGTGGGGAAAGTGAAAAGAACAAACGTCACCAGGTTCTTGCATCATGTCCAACAGATCTGACGCGTTTGGTGCAGGGCTCAGGGTGTCTGTGATCCAGAAATACTGCCCAGATTTCCTGGAATGTGGCAGAGCTTCTCCTCTGCCCTCATCGTCTTCATCCTCCTTGAAGAAGGAGCATGCAGGGAATGTTCATCCTTCTTGGTTCTTGACCTTCTGTCTTCCCACTTTCTGCCTTGCACTTCCCAGCAGAGCCCTGAGACTTTCATTTTCAGTGAAATTCTGCTGCACTTTCATTTTCAGTGAAATCCCCTCCTTTCCTGCTGGTTCTCCCCACGGAGTCACCTGCTCAAAGAGGCACTGAAGCTACAGAGGCTGGTGATGAGCACAGAGTTCAAAAGCAGCCAGAAACGTCTGGGCATTGGCCAGAATCGTTTTCTGTTTGTGCAACTGACAGAAGAGTTTCCATCATCTGTTGAAAAATGATCCTAAAAATAACTTTCCCTCAAGTGCTGCACAGCCAGAGACCTGTGCAGAGGACACGGGTGCTGGCAGCTTGGGGACCTTCACCTGGGAGAGGAAGGGGAAGGGATTCAAAAATAGGGAAAGGCCGGGACCTTTGAAGTACTTCTTGGAATACTTCCAATCCTTCTTCTTTCCAGCTCATCTCTTGCCTGGGTTGCACCTCACAGTGTCAGGACCATATTCTTGCTGTCCTTATGGAATAACCTTGCATTTCCTTCACTCTGCATGAGTTCATCCAACCTTCTTCCTTCCGGGAAGCTGCTGCTACAAGGAGTGTCCCAGGAGGCTGCAGTGAGGCTGGAGAAAAACCTTTGGGAGCATTTTGGAGACTTGGAAGCACCTCCAGCTTCTGTCTTAGCTAAAGGCTCATTTATTTAAGGTGCTGGAGCACCAGAGTGGTGCTATCCTGCCTGGATGATCCCCAAAAACCATCTGTAGGTTCCTGGAGTGGTCACAGTAGGGCGAAGGTGGTGGGAGAGAAAAGTGTCCCCGGGCTAATGGTTTTTTTGCAGCGGGGCTTCACAAACACTCTCACAAGTCAGCCCACGATTTATGAGGAGATGGGAACTGGGCCAAGCTGGGCCCAGGCCCACTGTGGAACTGGTTTCTGTATCTTAAACAAACCAGTCAAAGAAAAGCAACGTCTCGTCTTTGAGTTGGAAGATATCCCAGCGCGAGGTCTGTTTGCCTGGCTGTGGAAACTGTGGCTGAGGAGGAATTTGGGAAGGGGAGCGGCAAAAAAGTCAATGTTTCAGGGCAGGAGGGAGCCAGCTGACACCTTCATCTGTCCAGCGGGTCAGGCCGTGGTGACACGGGCCACTCTCCTGCTTCAGGGCTGGGGAGAAGCTCTGCCTGTCCCCGAACAGGACAGGAAGGAATGATGGAGACACTCAGACAGATAAAATGCGGGATGTGGGCCAAACCCTGGCACCAGCAGGAGCGAGGAGCTCAGATTTGGCCAGTCCTGGTGAACTGAGCATTTGGAGAGGGCAAATGTGGATCTACCTCTGCTTTGAGGGGCAGAATTGTTCGTGGAGCCCACCAAGGCTCCCCATGCAGCTTCCTCGGGGTTTAAAAGAAACCATGATGTGACCGCGGCCTGCCAGTAACTGCAGGAGAAAAATGACACAGTTAAGTAGAAAAAGGCCAAAAAAAATCCTGCTGGCATTCCCAAGGTAAGCAGAGCAAGGAAAATGTAAAACTGGGCAAGCAGAGGGCTCTTCCCTGTGGGAATCCTGTGTGCCACATCAGGCAGTTCACAGCGTGCTCTCACCAGCAGTTTCTCACCAAGACTGTCTCCCTTCTTCACCCATAAAATTGTACTTTAAAAGAATTTTTAATGTTTTTAAAAGTCCCCGACTGCCACAGAGGGTGGGGAGCATCCACACCTTGTTCCTCCTGCCGCTGCCTGGAATGACCTCGGCAGCCCTGGCAGTACCTCCCGCCCCAGGAGGAGCAGTGCTGCTCAGGGAACTTTTATGGCCTGTTTCAGGCACCAATAAAATGTTCTACACCTGGATTTTGGATGCCTGGCTGCTGGAAAACACTTGGGAAAGCCGCTGGTGAAGCCCTTTAATTATGGCTATTTTGGGGCATCGCGACAACAAACCTCAGCTGCATCAAAATAAATAAAGCAACAAATATTTGCGATGCCGTTATTGCCGCGAAGGGCAAACTCTCAAAGGTTTGCTGAGGGCGCTGAGGGTTTCCAGAGGCTGAAGGTGGCAAATTGGCTGCACAGCTTTTCCAAGAGAGGAAGCCCGTGGGGCGAGGCAGGGTTGGAGCTGAGCCCTCCCGGCACAGCTCAGGCGGGGTTTCCACGCTCTGGCTGCGGCTCCTGCGAGCCTGGCTTTGTCCCCATCCTCTCGCTCTGATTCCCGGGCTGTCCCCGGCAGGAACCGCGTGTGAATCACTAATTAACGCCTCCATCCAAGCCCGTTTGTGCTGCTTGGAGATCTCCGGCACGGGCTCCCCAGAGAGGGATTCCCTGATCTGTTCCTAATCATCGAGGCTTCGAAACCGCTTAAAAGGCTGTGCCAGGGACTCGTCCCCGTGCAAACATCAACCACGTTCCCTCCGATGCCACGGCCCGGGGTTCTGCAGCGCTGGGGAGGCTTTGGAGCGCTCGTCCGGCATTCCTGACATCCAGCTGGTTTTACTGGAGGTGGTGACGATGTTTTAGGAATTCCCTGCTGTTTGGAGGGGATTTCAGGAGCAAACAGGGCACCAAGGGCAGCAGTTTTGAGTGTTAAGTCAGGCGGAATGCTGCAAACACACCGGATACGAGTTAAAAGGTTTGGGAGGCCACAATGGGACCAGTGTGTTCAGCATCAGTCAGAAATAGAGAAGGTGAGGTAAGAAACTCAATAAAGAAATTTTTAAACCAACAAACTGATTCCCAAATAAACCCAAACCCCTCTCTGGTCAAATCTGAGGTGTTACAGCAGCATTTAGGCATTTAAAACTTTAATATTAATATAAAAAATTTACCGTAAGCACTTATTGAAGTTGAGGCAGCAGCAAATCTCATTCTGGCTTAAGCTCAACTTGGTGACACATTCCCATGGCAGGGGACGCATCCCAGTGAGTGTGATCTGGGAGAAAATCACATTTTTAATTCCTCTTGGCATTGCTGCTGGTTGCCAGTGGAAAACTCGCTGGAAAATGGCATCACCAGTGATCAGAGCACAATCCCAGTTTGTCAAACCAGTTTGCCAGCCTGTTACTGGGAGGGGTTTTCCATCTGTGCATTTATTTGTCTTTTCACCCTGAAATTTTTGGATGCCATGACCAAAAAAATAAATAAGCTCTAATTTGATGCCCGCAATCAGCTGTGAGCATGAATTTTCCCCGGCAGCATTTAAATTTCCATACACCCAGTATTTTCCTGAGTAACTGAGAACCAAAATTTCATCCCCAACAGGGTTTTGATGGAGGCAGCCTGGCTGATTTCTTTAATTAGTGGCCATCAGGCAGCACTGTAATTAAAATGTACAAACAGCAAAGATTTGGCGGCTCATCTTGAGCCAGGGGCATCTTTGATGATTCCAAATGTGGACGTTTCTTTGGCTCACAGGTGAATTGGGGTTTTGGCTCAGTTCTGGGGACCAAATCCAAGCCTTTTTCCAGGGGACATCCAGTGCTGGAAGGGACCTGAGCAGGGCTGTGCATCCTCGCTCCTCCTGAGCCACCTCACAGAGAGGGGCTGGAGAGCCTGAGCATCACCAGGAGCATCCCAAACCAGGCCTAAAACTCCTTCCTTTTCATGAGAACCAAAGCAAATCTTTTAAAAGTTAGTTATCCTTCCCAAGAGATTCATTTTCAGCCAAAAAAAGAGATTTTAAAGCTGTTTCTGTTGCCATTGTGAAGAGCTCTGTTTGTGTGGATGTTGTGACGACACCTTAACGCGCTGCTGCTCATCTCTGGGATCTGTGGGACTCGGGACACTCTGCTCTTCACATCCCAATTTAGGGCAATTAGTCCTTAATTTGCCCCCATAAATGATGTTTTTTCCTTTCGAGTTGCATCATTTTGGATGTGATCCTCCTCGAGAGGCACGGACTTTGTTCAGCAGCTTCCTAAGAGGGGGAAGGAGCCCTGGATGAGTTTGGAAAACCCAACCGGCTGCTCCCAGCAGTGATGTGGGGACAGAGCACAGCAACAGCTCTTCCTGCTCTGTCCCATCTCCGTGGGCTCACCTCCTCCAAATCCCTGCTGAGTTCTGTTCATTCCCTTTCTCCCATTTTTTGAGGAAGAAAAGGCCCAGTCCTGACCATCCCTCAATTTGGGCAGCTGATATCCAGCCCTGCCTGTGCTGGAAGTTGGATTTTTGCAGTGCGGGAGGGTGTGGTGGTGTTGAAAGTCTTTCTATTCCTTCATCAGCATTCAATTTATTTAAAAAATAAATAAAAAAAAATCCCCGTGAGCCACAAGGGATTGTTTGATCAGCAGAGAGCTGGTTAGCAAAGGAAAATGGGTGGCTGAGCCTGGTGCAAAACTCTTGGAAATAAATCAGGGATTGCACTGGAAGGAAAAGACCCCAGGGCAGGTGTGACCAGAGGGGGATGGAATTCAGATTCCACTCAGTTCTCTCAGTGAATGAGGAGTGTCTGGGTGGGTACTCCAGAAAACAGAGAGGAGCTGTGAATAAAGGTACTGAGGCACCGTTCCCACGGGAAGCTGGTTTCCCTTGGAAGAACTTCATGGGATAAGCTGGGAGATAAAGGCTCTGTGTGTGTCAGAGAATAACTGACCTTCACGCCCCTGACAGCCCTGAATGCTCTCATCTCCCAGCTGTTTATAGCCCAGGATAACAAAATCCCAAAGGATCCAGGGGCACCTTGTCAAGCACAAGGGCTGGAGATCTCCGGTGCACCCATGGACAGTTGCTCCTGTTTTTCATGGAAATTGTGCCTGCAGGCAAAACCTCTGCACCTCTGGCACCTGCGGGAGGTTCGTTTGGCTTCAGAGAGTCCTGGAGCAGCCCAGGGATGCACATGGAGAACCTGTGACATTGAATTCACCCTCAGCAGACACAGGCGATAGCATCAGGAGGCTCTGCTGCTGTCAGGGCGCGCTGGAATTTCAGGAAATTGTTGCCAAATTGACTTTTGTGCCTGTTCACCATCATCATCCCTTCCACAGAGGGGTCTGAGCACGGGCAGAGATGAGTCCGGGACAGAAGGACAGATTGGGATGGTTTGGCAGAGCTCTGCAGGAGGATTTTGCACAGAAGCTGCACATTCTCCACCGAGTTTGGCACGTTCAGCCCTCTCCAACACCTCTGGCATTTTGCAGAGCAAAGAAATAGGTGCCAAACTCGTGATGGCTCCTTTGGATGCTCAGGGAGAGCCGAGGGAAAGCAACCAGGCACAAAATTCCTGCATGACGATCTTTTCTCTAGGCTGGGAGTGGAAACTGGGAGAAGCTTTGCGGGATGGAGCTGCCAGAACAAGCTGCATCCATCACCAGCTCCATCTTTTTCCGTGGGAGAAGGGGCAGCTGTCCATTTATTTATTTGTCTCTGCTCCATGAATAGGATCAGGGAAAAAGCCTGGAAACAGCGGGACAAAGTGCCCCTGCACACGGTGATGCACACGGAGACGGAGCATTGATGTTTGAAGCAGTGGAAGAACTCCAAACGTGTTTTCATCTTCTGCATCCTGCCTTTCAGGGCTGCAGCAGTAGGGAAAATGTTGTCTTTACACTTCTGCCTGGGAAAACAATTAGGAATGTTAATTGCACTGCCCGGGAGGTGGAACAGGGGCTGTCCAGGAAGGAATTTTTCTTCGCTTGTAAACAGGAAGACTCAACCTTTCCCGCCATTCTCCGGGAAGGTGTCGGGAGCATTTCAAGGAGCTGGAAAATGGGACTGCAGCGGGAAAAGCAGCACAAGGAAGAAACAAAATTAGGGAACAACAAAGCCAAGGCGCCATCCAGTAGCAATCTCTGCTCCCCTCCTGCTGAGGGGAAAAGAAGGGTGGAGGCGCCTCAGCTGCTCTTTGGAAGTTCTCCAGGATTTTCCCAACACCCTGGAGCACCCAACATTACCCCCCCTCCCTAAATTAGAGTTTCCGTGGGCAGAAGTCTGAGTTATTCACAGAACTCCGTGCCCTGCTCAGCTCCATCCTTACAGACTGATGGGGATCCCACGGAAAGGGACTTTTGGGGAGGAAACCCTTCTTTGCTCAGGTTAAAACACTGAAACCCGGTGTTTCTCCTCAGATTTTGACATGGTTGTTAAACCTCGAGGATTTCTTTCAGAAACATGACTTTTATGGTGAAAAATGTGACAGATTTTCCTGATTTCAGGTCTCCACCTTCATCCCTCTGCCGAGTGCAGCCTGATGCAGGACACTGGGAATGTGAACTCTGCCCCTGCAGGCTTTCGAAGCACCTGAGTTGGGGCTATTTAATTAATTTAAACTTTTTTCCTGCAGAATTTATGTAACCTGACCCACGATTTTCCCTGCCAACAGTTCCCAGCGGAAATACAGATATCAAATATGAGCTCTGGTTATGTCGGGATAATTTGTGGGCAAAAAAAGGGTGAAGTCGAAAGTTTTGAGCCTCCTTTTGCGTTGCTTTTCAGGTCATTTATCCTCGGCTCTTCCCAGGACACAGGGAGCTAGGGCAGGGCAGTTGGATAACCCCAAGCAAGTCATTTCCCCTCACTTTGCTTTCACTATTCCCAGCAGGAAAAGGGGAAAGAGGAATATTAACTTCTCCTTGAGGGGATAATGAGCTGGCTGCAGGCTCCTGAGCTGGCCGTGGCTGGATAGCCCATGTGCTATTATTTAATATTGGATAAACAAAGTCATCTCCCAAGGGGCTTTGGGATAACATCGCCTTTAGTGAGTGTTAACTGACTTTTCTGTGAGGTACCCAATTTGCACCTGGATCCATTAAAACCATAACAACATGGCCTAAACCTCCAGCAAATATTTAAAAACCTCGAGTTTCCGTTATGCCCTGCTTGCCAGAAGCGGTGCTTTGTCCCTTTTTGCAGTGATTCAGAGCCCATTCCCCTCGCTCCCTCCGGGCAGTGCCAGCCGCCAGCAGGGCGGTGACGTCCGGGATGTTCTGGAAGCAGCTCTGCCCTCCGGCCCTGCCGAGCAGGAATTGCTCCCGAGGTGTCCCAGGGACCTGAACCCCATCCAGCGCCGAGGCAGGGCGGGAGCAGAGGGTGCTGTGCCACAGCTGAGGTTTGTAAACGGAATCACAGCCTGGAGAGGCAGATCCCCAAAGATCCGGGTGTCATCTCCCTCCTCTAATTCCCAGAGCCACCGGGAACTGTTGGCAGGGAAAACTGTGGGCCAGGTTACATAAATTCTATAAATTCTGCAGGAAAAAAAGATTAAAAATGATTCAGTAGCCCCAGCTCAGGTGCTTTGAGGGCCTGCAGGGGCAGAGTTCACATTCCCAGTGCCCTGCACCAGGCTGCACTCGGCACAGGGACGCAGGTGCAGACCTGAAATCAGGAAAGTCTGTCACATTTTGGCTCTGTCACATGAGCCACCTTGGGTCATGGCCATCCTGGATGAAAACGGATGGATGAAGACAGATTTCCTTCAAGGATATTCGGCTGTTCCGATGTTCCCCCTCCTGCTTGGAGCAACCCCAAGCTTTTGGAGGATGTCTGGGAGCACCAACCATGGGGATAATATCCAAGTGCAGGAGAAGCCCTTGGAAAGGGGCTGTTTATACCGGGGACATGCCCTCATTTGTAACTTTTGGGCAAGTTCAGATGGCTCCAAGTCCTGGGATTCCAACCAGCACTTCCTGAATAGGGAACAGAGCTGTCCTGGCACCAAGGGGAGCTGCCTAGAAAGGAACATCCCTGTGGAGAAACTGAGACTCTTTGTGTGCTCCTGGCACAGCCCCTGGCACAGACCTTGCACTTTCCATGGGGCTTTTTCTTCCTTTCCTGGCGTTCTGAATTTTCTTTCCTTGGGAAGCTCTGGGAAGAGCCCGGTGCCAGCGGTGCTTCCGCCAGCTTTAATAGGGTTGCTCCCCACAACTGCTGTGGGGAAAAATGCAAATTCCCAGCCTGCAGAATTCCTTGGCAGTGCCCAGTGCTGACACCCCCTCCAGCCCTGGATATCTGGGAGCAGCTGCCCTGGGCTTGCCCAAAATCTCTGTTCTTGGTTAATATTCCTTTCTATTGAGGCACAGCAAATCAGAATCACCGAGGTTGGAAAAGATCTTCACGGCCATCGAATCCAGGCTGTCCCTGATCCCCACCTTGTCCCCAGCCCAGAGCACTGAGTGCCACCTCCAGCCCTTCCTCGGACACCTCCAGGGATGGGCACTCCAAACCCCCTTGGGCAAGCCCAGCATTAGACGAGCCTGGTCTGCCCGCAGGAACAACATCCAAAGTTTATCCTTTTAGGTTCTTATTCCAAACCACGGTTTCTTTCAGTCCCCGGCCTTTCCAGGGATGGATTTGTGAGCTGTCATTGTCACCTGGGGCTGGCCCAAAGCCCCCATGTGCCAGAGTGAGCAGAAAGTCCTTCAGAAGTGGATGATTCCTGAATGCTGCTTTCCCTGCTCCAGCCAAACCCTGCAAGGCTCTGGCTTTCCCTGGGAGCCTCCCAAACCGTCGGGGCCTGCCAGTAATCATCTCCCAGCCTCAGCTGCTGCCCAGCAAAGCCTCCCTTGCTTGTTCCTCAAAAGCAGCAGCTGGGTTTGTGACCAGCACACTCAGTGTTCCCGTGGGTCCGAATTATTCCTGTCAGTCCAACATCCCACTCAAATCTGAGTGATTATCCATGGAACAAATGTATTTGCACCAAATCCACATGCCCAGGCTCAGGAATGGAATAACTCATGCCTTGAGTGATCAGCAATGATTTTATGGCCTGAAGGCATTTCTGGGACATCCGTCACGGGTTCAGAGGAGTCAGCAAGGACTTGGCTCTTCAGGAAGTTTCTGGAAGTACCAGTGCACTTCCAAGGGTTTTGTTGAATGCTTGACAGCTTTGAAGGAGGTTAATTCATTGCAGGAGGTAAAACTGTCAGGAAAGGCTCTGAGGCCATAAAAAGCCTGTCTGAGTATTTAACTGGAGCTCGTGGTTTGTGCAGCTCCTGGAAGTACAAGGAAGGATTTAGGATTGGAAACCCTGTGCAGGTACTTGGAGGCTCAGCGTCAGAGCAGTTTCAGCAGGATAATTCCCTTCCTGCTCCCCTTCCCGGCTTGCTTTAACACATATTACAGTCTAATCCTCCGTGTTCCATTTTTTTCCTGTCCCAGAAATACCGAGGTTCGGGATTTAGGAGTGTGAGGCTCAGTGGGCTTGAAAGGAGCTTTCCTGGAGAGTCAGACACACAGCAAAATGTCAAGGATTCACTTGCAATCCCTTCTAATAAGGCTCCTGCCAAGTCTATCCAAAGCAGCAGGAGCTTTTCCATCGACCCTGATGGGCTTTGGGAAATGCTCTGTGGCACAGCAGGGAGCTCTCATCCGGCAGAACAAGCTCTCCTGAAGAGAAATTGGATATGGGAGCAATCCAGGTGGCCCTTGGTGGCCCTTAATTCCTGGTGCTCTTTGATTATTACAAAATAAATGTATATTGAGTTATTAGTGTCCAGAAAAGGGCTGGGAAGGTGACGAAAGCCCAGCCTGGAGTGCGGCCTCCTCTGACCACCCCTGCCCAATCCATCCCCCAGAGCAGTGGGGTGCAGAATTGGGGTCCAGGCTCTGACTCTCAGCCCTGCCAGTCTGAGGTGCAGCTTCTCCAGGGGAGGTGGCAACCCCAAAATCAGCCCTGAGATCAGCCCAGCTCGTGCTCGGATGGCTCATGATGGTTCCCTTCTCCAGATGAAGCGCAGAGAGGCTCTGCTGGGAAAAGGCTGCAGAGGGACTGGGATGGGGCTGCTCCGGTGAGGAGCTGATGCCATGTGGAGGGAGAAATGCTGGAAAACAGGCAGGAGATGTCTTCCCAGTTATCCCTGCCACTTCATTTGGATGAGATCCATTAGCCATGCAAGGGAAAATCAAGATATTTTATGCCAGGCTGGTGAGGATGTGGAACTGGGCAGAGCTGGTGACTCCCCATGAAGGGCTGCGGCTCCAGTGCCACGTGGAATAGCAGCAGTGGGAGGCACTGGAAAAGGGCTGTGCGTGCCTGCTTTGTACCCTTGCAGTTGTGACTCGGTCCTTTGCCACTTGCTGATGTCCAAACACCATTTCCAGCGGCGCTGAAGAACTCGTGAAACATTCCCATTTCCCACTTCCCCAGGAAGGAGCATCACAGAACTCCTGTTCTTTTGTGCCTTCTCGTGGCTGAGCTCATTCCAGAGGTCAAGTGGAGCGCAGGAACTGTGGACACCTTCCCTGGGATGTGGACATCCCTCCAGGAGCCAGGAATTCAGGGATATTTATAACCTGTGCCCAGGGAGAGGTGAGAGCTTGTTTTAAAGGAAAATAGGCAGGGACAAGCAGAAATATTTGGGAGAACTCTGCTTCCTTCAAATTCCAGCCAATGCCAGGACAGTTTTTTTCACTGGAGAAAGAGGTTACCAAGGAGAAAAGCTTCTTTTTAAGGCCTTTATCCCACAAATATCCCAAAAACTGCAGGGAGGTGAAGCGGGGGAAATCCATCCCGATAATTTGTTTGCAAAGTACCTTGGAATGACACAAACTTCTCCCTGGAGCCCAATGTTCCTGGAGTTGTTATCCAGCTGCCTGGCTATCAAATAATCAGGAGAGGCAAAGAGGAGAATTTTGGCTCCTGGCATGGCCCAGTTTAGCATCCCACTTTCTGGGAGAAGGAGAGGCCGGATCCCTCTGGGCAGAGGGAAAGGAGGGCTCGCAGACATCCTCCCAATAACGCAGAGGAATTCCCAGTTTGGATTTGTGGGGGCTTTTTCCCACCCACACCAATGGGCAGTGGCTGGTGGGAGGACAGTCCATGTGGGAAGCTGCAGGGGAAGGGCTGGAAACTGGAGGAAGAGGGAACATGTTGATGAGCCAGAGGGAGAGCTGTCCAGGAAAAGGACTCTAAGGAACGTAGGAAAGAAGGGAAAGAGCAAAACCAGGATCAGATGAACAACATGCTCAATGGAAGATCAAGAGCCTGGAGGAACAGAGGGAGAAGTGAGGCACCTCACTCCGAATCCCCTTGGACACTGCCACAGCACGGATTTGGGAATGGCAGCATCCAAAGGCCGTGAACGCAGCCGATTTGATGGAGTTGGCTGAAGAGCAGCCCAGGGATCCATCCCACTCCCAGGGAATGTGGGCTGCTCTCCAGCCCTGCGGGGTGAAGGGCACTGCACTCGCTCCAGGAAGACGCCAGGCAAGCCACCAAGAGCACGAAAGGAAACAAAACAAAGTCATCGGGATTCGTTCGGGACTTCAAAGCTCCGTGCCACGCCCGGGCCGGTTGTTGCTGTTCGGGCCGGGAGCCAGGGCTGGAGTGAAGAGGGGAAAAGCTGCTTTATCTTGTTCTGCTCAAAACCTGTGTCAAATCGAGCACCTGAGAGATGGGGAGAGAGGAGAAAGACTCAGAGTTGTGTCTCCAAATACATCTTAGGGACACCAGACCACGTTAAAAGCTGACCTAGGTGACACTTTGTCTTCTACATCGCCTCGAAGTCAGCATTTAGCACCCAAACCCGTGAAAATTCCAAGTTCTCAGGCTGCTGGTGCATCCCAGAAAACACCACCTCACAGCCAGCCTGGAACTGGACTTAGGGAAGAATTGTTTGGAGGGGAACAGGTGGAAAGTTGCTCTTGCAGAAGGAGTTTGTTGACAGAGAAATTGGGAGTCCAGAGTTTGGTAAACATTAAAAAAAAAATTAAAAGTCTGACTCATGTTCACAAATGAGTAAAATTAAACTGCTGACATTATTCCCAGGAGCCTCAAGGGGACTCACATGGAAAACTGCAATGAAAAGTTTATAAATGGTGGCATCAATTATTAATTTTATTAAAACGTGTGCCCGCAGAGCAGCACTCAGGAACTGCTGCCTGCCGGGTTTTCAGACAACCTGCTCCAGTGGAAGGTGCCCGTGGTGGGGGGCTGGAAGGAGCTGACCTTTAAGGGCCCTTCCACCCCAAACCATCCCGGGATTTTGGGATTCCAGGGACCAGCCAGCAGAGGAGCCCAGCAGAGGTGAAGCCAGCACTTTTTTTGCCACGGCCCTGCGGTTTGCCACACGTGGGATGTCACGCCCTGATGATGAGCAGAGACTTTTTGGGATGCTGTGACTTGTCCTTGTGCCCTGGGGCTCCAAAACCATCGCTCTGGGCTGCGGGAGCAGCGGAAGATGTGGCTGCTCCCAGCTCCATGTCCACCTTCGTGCGGTTTGGGGCTGTGGGGTTGACGGAACCTCCTCTTGTGCTGCGATTCACCACCTGCAGTTGGGATTGTGTCACCCCAAGTGCTGTGCCAGCATGGGGCTGGCTCTGCCTCCTGCTCTGTGCAGCTTTGAGCATCACAAAATAAATGTATATCGAGTTATTAGTGTCCAGAAAAGGGCTGGGAAGGTGACGAAAGCCCAGCCTGGAGTGCGGCCTCCTCTGACCACCCCTGCCCAATCCATCCCCCAGAGCAGTGGGGTGCAGAATTGGGGTCCAGGCTCTGACTCTCAGCCCTGCCAGTCTGAGGTGCAGCTCCTCCAGGGGAGGTGGCAACCCCCCAAAATCAGCCCTGAGATCAGCCCAGCTCGTGCTCGGATGGCTCATGACTCAGAGGTGTCAGTAAATGTGAGAACACTGTGCAGCACAGCTGCTCTGAGGGGAACACTCCCTCTTTCACACGCTTTGGAGGTGATTTGTTTTTCGAAAAATAAAATCTAAAGGAGCAGAATATGAGCAAGAGCCAAGGAATTTATTTGCCCACGTGCTTCCCACCGCTCTCTCACGCCTCTCTTCTCCTGCAGCTTTGCCCATGGTGCAGATCTGGGTGGAGTGGAGGGAATAAAGGTAATTTTCTCCCTGGGAATCTGTGTTTTTTTCACATGGGGTGGCTGCGCTTGCACACTTTGCTCAGTGAGGGAGGGAGGAAGGCAGAGCTCGGTGAGGAGTGGCAAGAAGAAAAAAGCAGGGGAATGTTTCTGAAGCAGCATCTGCTCAGAGGAAAAGGTTGTGGAGATCTTGGCTAAATATTCCTGGGACAAGGACACATGTCTGTAAATGGAACTGGACTTTAGAAGGAAATTAATTTGGGATCGAGGGAGAACACGGCAAAACAGGAGTGGGGTGGGTGCAAGAGGTGATGCAGAGAGCCTGGGAAAGGATGTCCCTGGAAAAACACTGCCTGTGGCACCTCAGGTGCCTCACCCAGGTTAGAACCCAGCTCCAAAAGAGAGTTTGGGTTCCTGATGTCCCCAAAGAGAGGCTGCGTGTGTCTGGTGCCCGGGCTGGCATGGGATCCATATTTATGCAAATCTCCCCAGCGGTGGCATCCCTTTGCCAGCTGCCAGGGTGAAATTTTAGTGTTCTGAAGCCCTCACACGTGAAACATCAAAAGCAGGAGCAAGGACTCTCCAAGCTGAATCCAGCCCGGCACAAACCAGTCCCTGTGTGAGCACAGAGAAAAGGCTGTGCGCCGGTATCTGGGTGGAGCTGGGTTTGGGGATTAGCTGAGATCAGCCCCAGCGAGTGACTCCAGGGCAGCAGGAGCTGATTGTGGGGCCTGTGAGAACCAGCTGGGACTGACTCAGGCAGGCGAGATCCCTTTGGAAACCACCACACTTCACTTCCCTGCAGTGCTGCGCTAAAGGCCGAGAGCAGAATCGTCCAGCTGAGGTGGCAGCCCCAGGCACCTGGGACATCCTCGGCTTTCATCAGCCAGACCAACTGCCCTCCTTTTTTACCCAAAACAGAGCATGGGAATGGTCTCGGGAGCACCTGTGATGTTTTTATCCAAGGCTGTGGGAGAGCACAACAGCCTGGAGAAAAGGAGGCTCACGGGAGCCCTTGTGGCTCTGCACAACTCCCTGACAGGAGGGGGCAGCCGGGGGGGTCGGGCTCTGCTCGCAGGGAACAGGGACAGGAGGAGAGGGAACGGNAGGAAGGGCTGGAGGTGGCACTCAGTGCTCTGGGCTGGGGACAAGGTGGGGACGGGGCACAGCTTGGACTCGATGGGCTGGGAGGTCTTTTCCAACCTCAATGATTCTGGAATTCTGGAAACTGCTACTTTTGGGTGTCACTGAGCCTGTGCTGACAGTGGGATAAGAGACAGAGCAGGCACTGGAAGGTTCTGTAAGACCTGAGAGACACCACTGAGAAGAAGGCCAGAGAAACACAATAATTGGGAGTAAATGGAAATAAATGGGAAGGCTCGAGCTGCTGACACATGAAGGGAAATGAAAGTGGCACAAATTAGGCAGTGACTAATAGGACACTGCAAACAGAAGGAGGGTCACACACCAACGAGGAAAGGAAAGCAATTAGGGGCATAGTTAAGAGAAATGGAATGACTAATTGAAGCAAAGTGTCAGCTGAATGTCAGGAAATAATTCCGAAGTGGGAGCAGCTCAGGGCCGTGGAACAAGCTCGAAATGAGATTTCCTGAGCTGTTCAACCCTGAGACAAACACTCAGAATCCACCACGGACCTGGCAACAGCCCAGGCCTGAGCTGCTCCCATCAGAGCCTCTGCTCTTGTCACAGTTGTTTTGAAAACAAAAATGATGTTCAAGCCCATAAAACACAGCTAAATTTCCACTCAGCCTTCGCCACAGGAATCCTTCATTCCTTGAAACTCCTGGTCAGGCACAGACCTTTGGTTCCATAAAACAGCCACGGAAAGATCTCCAACACCGATTGAACGTGTTTGCCTCGAACCCTTCCTTCCCCTGAAGTTCACAAAAAGCCAAACAACCTCAAATCCTGATTTTATCTTTATTGTCTGCCCTGGAAGGCGCAGTCATTTTCTGATTCATTTACTCCTGTGGCCAGTGCCAGCTTGATCTCTGGACTTGTCTGTCTAGGAAGCTGCTGCCTGCCTGGGATGGGTGCTCGGGTGTTTTCCAGCTCGGATGGAGCTGATTTCCACTTGCCATTCCTTTCTCAACGTCCCCTGTGCCATGGGAATAGGGAAAGAGGTGGAGTCCCGACAAAACTTGTGGAATTCTGGGAATCCCAGAATTGGTCATAAACTCCCAGCACAGGGAGTTTGTGTTGATCTGGAGTTTGATAGCAAGAGATAAGCAGCACTTCCAGATCTTTGCTGCCATCCCTGATGAACATAGGACTGCTCTGCAAATCTGGGCTGGTTCCTGAAGTTTGCCAAGAGTTCCCACTGTCTCAGGGCAGGAAATTTCCAGCAAATTCAGCCCATCCTTGCTTTCCTCACTTTCCTTGCTGTGTCACACATCACAGCTTCTTCGTGTCCAAGGAAAACTGGAGGTGGCACTCGGTGCTCTGGGCTGGTGACAAGGTGGGGATCAGGCACAGCTTGGACTGGATGATCCTGGAGATCTTTTCCAGCCTCAGTGATTCTGGGATTCTGAAGATTTCTTGTGTTGTTGTGAGATCTTGGAGCGGGAAGCTTTCCTGAATGGAAATTCCTTCCCAGCCTGCCGAATCCAGCTGCCTGGGGGATGTCTGAATTCCTGTGGTGACCTGGGAGCAGCGGTGAGGGCTGACTGAGAAGTGTCACACGCAGAGGTGTCACTGCAGGACTGATTCACGCGATAATGTGAAGTTCCCAGTGCTGGAAGTTGGGAACGCAACTCGGCTGTGAGGAGAGAGGCTCCCTGGGGAAGGTGGGTGAGGCAGGCACGGGGCTCGGACAATTATCCGGGGACAATTCCCACCACGCTCCGGTGAACTCTGCTCTGCTCACCACGAGCCATAGCAAGAGGCAATTAATATTACTGAACTTCTGGCTGGTTTTCCCAGATTTGCTGTTGTTGACTCATTTGGGAGCTGCATAATTTCTTCGGAAAGGTGAAAGGTTTCCAATCAGCCAAGACAGAAACAGAAAAAAAAGCACTGACTCCACGGTGGATGTGGACTTTCCTCTGCCCTTCAGCTGTAGTTCCTCAAGCTGCTTTTCTATTCTTATTCTCGTTTTTAATGCAGAGTAACTTTCTCGTAGCCTCAGAGTTTAAATTCGTAGCTGATTTCACTGATTTGTGGCATAGTGTTGTAAAATTTCAATCTGGTTTTGAACAGAAAAGGCCTAATTTGGGGTGTGAATGAGTCACAGACCTCACAGCTTACAAATGAGATGGAGGAAGAGAAAAAGGGACTGGGAGGGTGGGACAATGACATCCCTTTTTATGTGGCACTGATGCAATAGCACAGATAAGGAGCTCCAAAGGCTTCGGGTGGAAGTAATTTACATTAGTAGAAAATAAAGCATTAAAAATGAAGGGTTTTTTTGGGTCACTCATTCAAAAATGAGCCTCTGCCTGCAGGAAATGGCACGTGGCACATGTCTGCTCAACATCCTGGGGACTAAAAATGTTCTTGGCACTCCAGGCCCCAGCTCTGCCCGTGTCCCTGTGCCATGTCACCCTCCAGCAGGGCGTGGGTTGTCCCTGCAGTGGTTGAGGAGCATCCCGAGGAGCTGAGCCCTTGATAAATGACAGGTTGTGGTTGCCTTGAGCTCCCTGTCCCCTTGGAACGTGCGGTGTGTCCCACCTGGATAGCCCAGGACAACCCCACAGCCCTTCCCAAACACCTCACAGGGCAGAGAGCCCTGCAGGACGCAGGGTATCTGTGCAGCTCATCTTCCACCAGCACCTTCTGCCCAAACCGGGGAATTCCTTGGGCCTCCCCTTGGGAAAACCCAGTGCCCCGAGGGGAATCCCTGTCCTGGTGTCACAGGAACAGCACTTCCAGACAGGAGCTGTGGCCTGCTCCTCCGTCTTGTCCGAAACTCGGTGTTACAGAGGCACAGCTTCATCTTTGATCCATCAGGATCAGGAGAGCAGGGCCGTAATTCCTGCAGCAGCTCCCTGGAGGATGAGGAATTCCTTGAGCACTGCCAGGGCTGTGGGGCAGCACTGGCTTTGTACCCCACCCCCTCAGGATTTAGGGACACTTTGCTGAGTCCCCACCTCAGCTGGAGCTCGTTATCCACATTTCCCTGGCAGGAGAAGCTGATCAGGGGAGGAGCAGCCCAGATTTGCTGCAGGTGTGGGCGCAGGTGCTGCCCTGCACAGAGCCAGGTCCTACATGGACCCATCTTTGGTGTCACCTCAGAAATCCTCACCCAGAAAACTGTGGTTATCCCAAATTCCTTCTTCCCTCCGTTCTCCCGCAGCCTTCCTGGTACTGGAGCAGTGCTGGGAGCTTTGTTCCTGGAAAGGCCTCGCTGGAGTCATCGAGGGACTGATCTCCAGCTCTCCTGGGGGCACCAGCACCACAGCAACTGCTGGCTGCACTCCGTGTCCAGCTGCTCTGTTCCCATAATTGTGTGGAGCTGTTCGAGGGCCTCGTGCCCCCAGCTGCTGGCACTCGGTCCTGGAAAGAAAAATGAACACTGGATTTTCACTCAGCTGTTCTTGCCCTGAATTCGGTGCCCTCAGCAAGATGTCAGCTCTGTTCTTCCACAGGGTGTGCACGAGGAAAGCCTGGAGAGGGGTCCCTGGGAATCTTGTCCTGGGAAAAATGGTGGTGGGGTCATTGGAGCTTGAGGGTGACCAGGCTCTGTCCTGAACCACCCAGAGCACAAACCACAGTGCTGAATGATGGAAACTGATAAACGGAGAGTTCCCCAGGGTAAACATCCCCCCATTCCTCAGGGAATAAACTAAAGCTGGCAGCATGGATCTGTGACGGTTCTGGGATGTGCAGTGGGAGGTTACAGGGTCTCTAACCTGATCAAACACCCCAAAACTGCGTTTATTTCATGAAATTGTGGTCTCTTCTTAGCTTTGCCTTATCCAGAAGCTACTTTTGGTGTCTGACAGTGCCTTGTGAGGGTGTCGCTCACCGCGTCCCCGCGGTGCCACGATTACAGGACACAGCAGAGCAGCTCAGGGAGTCCCTGGTCCTGATCCCCGCTCCTGATCCTACAGCTCCCAGAGACAAGGGTCAAAATTCCACAGGGGTTGGAGGGGGCCTCTGAATTCCTGAGTGTCCCAGCATCCCTGGACTTTCAGTGAAATTCAGGGGACGACTCAGCCTGCATTGAGCTCTGATTTATTCCTCAATTTTCACCTGGTTTCCCTCAGGAGAAGATAAAAGTGGTGATAGCAACACTCATGTATGAGCTCCAGCAGCCCCTCCTGGCACCACATAAACCTTCAGCTGCTTTGCCTCTGTCCCTTCTCTAGAAATGAATTGAAGCCACACTGATGAACCTATTTTACCAATTCTAACCCCTGGCCAGAATGTGAAAATGTGTCTGCTCGGTTATTTTGGGCTTGGAATCCCCTCTCCTTTTCTATCCTGCTGCCCCAGCCAAAACACTGAGTTTCAGGAGCAAGAGAAACACAAACATGAGCAGCTCTGCCTAATCTTGTCATCATCTGTTCATGGGAATGGCCTGACATGGGATACTTGTAAAATATCCACGATATTTTATCCAAACTGTGGATTCCTGTGCTCCCAGCTGCTGTTTATCCACTTCACCAGGAGTCCCTTGGAGCACAGGGACAGTCTCTGCTCGGGGCCACACCAGGATGTGCCTGAAACCCTTCAGCTGCCTGGAGTAGCAGAACCGGATTTTTATCAATGTAAGCGAGACGAGATTCTGTCCAAGATGTTCTAACAAAAACAAGAGGCTGCCCTGGGAACAAAGAGCCTCGTGAGAGGTTTATTCCCAGCTCATTCAGCACCGAGGAGTTGCAAACAAGGTGGTGCTGCTGCCATGGAGGTGCTGACATTGCTCACGTCCTTCACACTGCAGCTCCAGGGCTGCAGGAGGCTCCTGATTCCTCAGGGATGGAGGCTTTGCTTGGAGATGAAATTTGGTACTGATGGACCCTGTAAACACCTCATGGAGCACGCAGCAGGGGCAGGATGTCAGTGAACAGTGGGGGAATGTGGATTTGTTGTCTGCACTGATGCTCAGGGCACGGCAATAATAAAATGTCTGCAATGTCTAGCTTGGTTCAGTGTCGGCAGCGCCATTTATATTTTATTATTTTATTTTATTTTATTTTATTTTATTTTATTTTATTTTACCTTACTTTACTTTATTTTATTCTCTGGGTTGAGAGAGGTCTAGTTAGGCAGATACTGTCTGTCCAGGACTTTAAGGCTGATGGTGAAAACATCACTTGTGAGCTGCTCGTGGTCTGCTGAAATCCTCTGCCGTGGCTTCCTGGATTGGAGCAAGTCCAGGATGATCAGAGGGATGGAGCAGCTCTGCTGGGAGGAAAGGCTGGGAGAGCTGGGATTGTTCAGCCTGGAGAAGAGAAGTTTCAAGCTGACCTCATTGTGGCCTTGCAGTGCCTGAAGGAGCTCCAAGAAACATGGAGAGAGACGATTGACAAGGGCCTGGAGTGACAGGACAAGGGGGAATGGCTTTAAACAGAAAGAGAGTGGGTTTAGTTGGATATTGGGAAGAAATTCTTCCCTGTGAGGGTGGGCAGGCCCTGGCACAGGGTGCCCAGAGAAGCTGTGGCTGCTCCTGGATCTCTGGCAGTGTCCAAGGCCAGGCTGGACGAGGCTTGGAGCAACCTGGGATAGCGGAAGGTGTCCCTGCCCATGGCAGGGGTGGAATGAGATGATTTTTAAGATCCCTTCCAACCCAAACCATTCCATGATTCTGTGAGGATATTTTGAAATGTCAGGGCCTCCCTCCCCTGCGGTTGGGCTGTCCAGAGAGTTCCTCTGAGAACAGATAGCTCTTCTCTGCAGTTTTCCTCCATTTAAAGTGGATTTTGGAGACCCTGTTACTCCTGGTGTGTCCCTCCGCTCGTGTCCGTGATTTGGATGCAGCCTCTGGCTCAGGGAGCCCTTCAGCTGCCGAGTGCCAGGACTGGGAGTGCTCTGAGGGGAGGCTTCATGCCAGGTTTGTTCTGCTGCTCTTCCTCCCTCCCTGCTCATCCTCAGAACACTGCTCGAGCTGGGCTTTGGCTCTGGGCAGTCCCTGTGTTTTCCTAAGAGATGTTTCATTTCCCACAGGAGAAAATGCACCCCGTAGTGAGACCGTACAGAGGCCGCCCGAGCAGGCAGAGCTGGCTGGTTTGGCTTTTGGGACAGGCAACGCACTGGGGACAGGGGGACACCAGGCAGTGAGGAAGCAGAGAGGATCAAGGATGAAAAGTCCATTTCTGAAAGTGAGGAGCTTCCCAAAGCTCCAGTGCCTTGCCCAGCTGTAACTATTTTATCAGCTAATGCTGAGCTCCAGCAAAGTTTTCCCCACACGTGTCCAGAGCTCCGGAATTCCTGCTCCCAGAGCTGCCGAGCTTCACCTTAGCGATGGAGAAGATCAAGAGGAGCATGAGGAGGCTGTAGGAACTGCTTGGGAGTCTGTGATCCTGCCGCCTTCCCACTGCTGAGTGGGGCAGGGCAGACAAAATCCTTTGGGATTTGCCATCCTGTGTGTCACCAAGCAAGGATTGGCTTTTGCTGGTGTCAAAGCTGCTCAGTGGGGATTGTAAACCCCAGTTTGGGGTGGTTTCCATCACGACAGAGATGCTGAGACCTCTTGGTGTGTTGTCTTCAGACTTTCCTTGGAAAAGGTCTGGTCTGGAGTGAGGCGGGGACACACTGAGAGCCCCCTGCACAAATCCCTCAGGAATTTCTAAATAAAGGGAAGCCAAGTGAGTGCAGAGGGAAGAAAAAATTATCCAGCTCTGCATCCAAGCATGAATTCTATCCTGCTCTGCATATCTATGGAAAATTGGTGGTCAGCCCTTCTGCTGTGGGAAGCTGGTGGGGTGACAGCTGAATGGGACATCCCAAGGGGCCCTTTGGGGTGCGGGTGACTCCAACCAGCCCATCCCTGTCCTGTGTGACTGCCCTGCCACCACCCCCTGTCCCTGTGCTTCCTGGAAAGCCGGGAGCCGGCTGCGGGAGCAGGGCAGGGGAGATGCCGACCTTCCAGCTCGTCGTGCTGAGCGCAGCACCCAGATCCACGTCGGAAAAACTGGTTTGCCCTTTTCCAGAGCTGCCTCCGGAGGTCACAGCAGTTCAGCTGCGCCAGCTCTGAGGCGGGATTTGTTCCGTGGTGAGACCCAGCGGGAATTCCAGGGCATGGATCAATGGGAGATCCGTGTGCTGCCAGAGTGGGGAAACTGCACGGACTGAGTTGGTGATGGACAGGGAGGCTGAAGGTTCATGAACTGGGGGCACTGCTGTTACAGTGTGGGGGAAGAGAGCAGTGGGACCATCCCAGGCCTCCAGCTCCAGGGGTGTTGCAGTGCTGGTGATGCTGAGACTGTGAATAGTGGGAAAACACCCAGGAAACGATGGGAATTTGCAGGTTCTGTGAATCCAGATGTTTCTGGTGTGGGTGTCCAGGTCTGGTCATGAATATCAGCCTGAGTGTGTCACCTACAGCTGGCAGCACACACGTGGTGACACGGCCTTGGCATCATTTAATGCCAACACGCACAAGTGTCACATTCTGATTCTAATTAACGAGTTCTAATTCAGAGCTCATCCAAAAAACTCTGCCAGGATGAATTTTGTTTGCACGGGCTTTCTGCTCATTCTCCTTTTAATGCCAAAACCCACTGGATATCGCCCAAACCTATCTGAAATTAAAAAACATTAAAACAATTCTGCTTCATGGCTGCATTACTTGGTCTCCAGGATCTACAGAAGTTTCTGCTTTAAAGATGTGAAGGAATTTCTTCCGGACTTTTCCAGAGCACTTCATCCCCAGGCACACAAGTGGGAACGTGGCAGTGAAGTGTTCTGGTGCTGTTCCAGCAGTGACCCCACTCTTAAACAATCCACTCCCAACCATTCCCCTGATCCAGTTTTCCCACCTGGACAGGGTGTTGATAAGGCAGGAGGCTGGGATGATGAATTGATGGAGGTTTCCCCATGGAATCAGACCATGCCATGACGGATTCCTGACGTCAGCAGGCTGTGGAAAAACCTGGAATCCCAGAAAACACGGCCAGATCCTGCTGGCCTGCTCTGAGAGCGGCAAACAAACACAAATGCCCGGGATAATGCCTGGAAAAGCCTTACCCTGGGCACGGAGCTGTGCTCCTGCTCTTTTCCTGCCGGGATTGGAGCGGTGCCGAGCTGGCAGCGCTTCCCTGCCTGGTTCAGAGCTTCAAAGCCTGCTGGTATTTCCTTTGAGTCATCTGGGAGAAGAGGCTGATAAGGCTGGGCCGGGGCTCAGGGAGGTGTCAGAGCCTCTCTGCGCCTGCCTGGAGCTGCAGAGCCCTCCAGGGACATTCCAGGGCTGGATTTCAGCTCCCCTGGGTACAAACCGGGATGGCTCTCAGCAGGAAAAGCTCCCTAGAGAAGGTCAAACCAACAGGAACCACTTGAAGAACACATCTCACACCGTGGATGAGGGTTAGGATGTTCCAAACCCCACATCCCAAAGTTTTGCGAACTTCCTCGAGTCCCTCTGTGATGTTTCCTCCTTCCAGACCAGGTTTGATGCACATTTCTGACCCTCTGAAGGTTTGGGTGCACTTTAAGGATTTTTTAAGACAATTTCGTTGCCCCTGTGTGAACAAGTCAAAGTGAGTGTACAAAACACACGGATAAACTTTGGAGTTGCATCCCTGTGCCTGGCTGTGCTCTGGTTTTGGGTGAATTCCATGGTTTTTTCAGCAGGGAACGCACTCAGTGCTCTGATAAATGTAACAGGGATGGAGCCAGGACTTTGCATTTCAGCACAGGGTTTGTCCAGAGAGATCCAGGGGAGCTGGAGGAGTGACCGCTTCCACAGGGCTCAGGCAAAAAGCTGCATGGGGTCACTTCCACCCCTCACTTCCAACTTCCCCTGTGATTCCTTGAGGTTCTTCCAAGACAAACAAACCCCTGCTGGCTTTCCCAACCCTCCCTCTGACACCACAACTCTTTAGGGGAGACAAATTCCCCGAAGCTGTTTGCAGCAACTGCTCCTAAGGACTCTCCTGCTGCTGCTTCCTTCCAGATGACTCCAAGATGCCAGGAGATCCTTCCTGGCCCATCCAGTTGGCTTCACTCTGGATGAAGTTGGAGAAAATAAATGGAAACCCCAGCAAAGCTCCCGTGTGCTGCTGAGGGGGCTCTGCTTGGCATTAAAGGGCGACTGCTGCCAGGCTGCTGCTGAATTCCAGAGTCTTATTTCCTGGGAAAACAAGCGAACCAACAGGAAAGAGCTGCAGCTGGAAGAGGTTGGAGTGGGATGGAACTTCCTCACTGCTCCAGGTCCCGTGGCGGTGGGAGAAACCTTTCGGGGCACACAGAGAGCATCTGGGAAATGGGAATTGCTCTGCTGCTGATTTCCTGCGTGTCCCTGGGCATTATCTTCCCGTATTTCCTCTTCTCTTGGATTAAAAAAATTGTATTGATTCCGTTCCTCTGCTTCTCCAGGGAGCAGTGAGGACCTCAAGAGGTCTTTGGTCTTCCAAGTCCTGTAGATAGATAGAAATTTAAATTCATGTGTCAGACACTGAACCTGGTGCCAAGCAAAGGGATCGAGCTGGGAGAGGTCATCACAAAATTATGTCTCACTCTGGATTGTGCCAGAAACTCCCTTTGGTTTTCTTTCCGCGGCGAGAGGCTCTGTTTACGTCAGAAAGAATCTTCAGCCTTTCTGCACCAGGCTGGGAAGCTCACAAAAATCCTGGGATGGGACTGATGCTGTCCAGGGTCTCGGCCAAATGTGCTGTACAAATCCCGGAGTTTCCCACACGTTCCAAGCGTCTCCAGATGAATTTAAGATGTTCAGGATCGAGGAGACGTGGAAAAAGGGGAATAAACCATGGATGATCTCCTGTAATATCAGTAGAACGTCCATCCTGCACAAGGAGTTCGTAATTCCATTCATATTCCCAGATGGCACCACCAAATGAAGGGAAAAATTCCAGAAGCTCCTTGTGGCTTCAGCTTTAATAACCCTGATCCCCATTCCCACCTTTCCTTAGTCTGGAAAAGCAGGACTGTGATGGGTAAAGGTCCTTGACATTGAACTGACATTTTAACTTATTTTCTTATCATCTGAAGCGTTACCAAGTCTTGTCTTGCTCTCCTGCTGATCAGCCTTCAGTTGGAAAGGAAAAGGCGAATTCCAGAAAACACCTCCCACTAGAAGGCAGGAACATAAAGAAAGATGCCAGGGAGGTTTTTAAGCAGCTGACCAAACTTTTACCTCCATGGACAGTGTGGAAACCTTTCCCAGGTGTTCTGCACACCTGGAACAGGAGGAAAAGTCTCCTTTTTCTGCGTTTTTTTTTTTTCAGGAATCCTTCTTTTAAATGTGTTTTGGATAGAGGAGTTCAGCACTAAAAACCTTTATCTATTTGTCAGCCTTATCATAACCAGGCATCAGTAAATGCCTTCTAAATCTTGCCTTTATGTAGAAAACAAACCTATTTTTCCATATAGAATAGATTTATGTTAGTGCTTCAGTCTAACTTTTGTGTCTAAAGTAGGAAATCCCCAGTTTTTATGGATTTACCTTCCAGATTACGAAAATCCCTCCTGGCCCTTAGAAACTCATTCAGTTCTGCTTTTCTTGTGGCAAACAAGGAGTGGTATCATCCCTGTCATAAATGAGTTTTGTTTTCCTCTCGCATTAAGTGCTTTGTGTCCTTAGGAAAAGCAGAGACACATCCAAAAGGTCCTTTCCATGCATTTTTTACTGCACAGTTTTCCTCGTTACCTGTAAGCTCAGAGCCCAGCTAGGATTTCCAGGAGTTCTCCGAGCTATAACTCTGAAACGTTGTAGGATTTAAAACACAAGCAGCGATTTCTCAGTGCACTGAGCAGCCCCGAGCTCTTTCCAGTGCTCACAAATGCAAACTTTCCCCGGATGCAGGAGAAGGATTCCCTTTCCCTGGGTGCAGGATATGGATTCCGTGTTGTTTTCCTACGAAAACGCTTTGGGACTCTCGACCTTCCTACCCTACATGGTCAGATATGAAGACAATTCCCTGCTCGGAGCACTGCCAGCTGATGGCCCAATCATTCCTCAGGGCAGCGTGTTCCATGCCCTGAGGATGGAGTGCGGGATGGAAATCCAAGAGGATGAGTTGGATTTCTACCCCGCCGAACGGTTCTGAGCGCGGAGCCAAGCCCAGCTCCACCGGGATGGGGGATTTTAGGGATATCCCGTGGAGACTGGCTGGAAAGCCAGCTTCTCCTGCTGCCTGACAGGAAGTTGTAACAGGATCCGAGAGGAATCGCCTTCCCCGGGCAGGGAGAACACAAGGTTCATCTCATGGAATGCCAAGAGCAGGAGCTCTGGAGCAAGCAAACAGAAACTTGAATGTCTTATAATTACAGGTGCTGCCTGGGCACTGACAAATTAATTATTAGACAGCTCTGGCCTGTCAATATTGCAAAAATTCCCTCTAATTGCACATTGCTTCTTCCCTCTCATTCCACCTCTTCCTCTGCCTGCATCCACGGGAACATTTATCCCCAGAATTCCCTCTCTGTGAGCTCACACATCCCATCCCAGTGTGCTGGAAAATGAACCTTTAGTCTGAGGGGGAGAAATTCCTTCCAAAACAATAAGGAAGGGGCTGCTCCTCTCTTGGAAATAGGCAAAAACATTTTTGCTGGAGCAATTTCATTTCTTTCCTCTTTGTTTTTCCTACCCCATTAACATGTTTTGAAGTTAATTACGATATTCCAGAGCCTGTTGTCAGCGTGGCTCTGAAAGGGACTCGGTGCATCTCTGGTCCATTCTAAGGCAAATTTTCCCTTCTCTCCTAAAGCACTGCAGGGATAATAAAAAAAATCTTCCACAGGGCATTAAAATTTTCCTTCCCACCAGCAGTTGTGAGTCATGTCCAGGCACAGAGGTTTTCCCTGGGGAATGGAGGAGGTTCATTAACACCCACAGCAGCTCCTCCAGCCTGTGGTGCTCAACACCCTCAATCATCCCATTCGTCCCTTCAGCTCCAATCCCTGCAGCTCGACACTGAAGAAACAAATGTTCACCCTCAGGTGGATTCCTGATTTTCTTAAATCTTGTGTCTTCTTCCAAGAAAGACCCTTCAGGCTGCTCTTTTTAGTCCTCTGCTCCCCTGAACTACAGGAACAAAAGGGGTTTTAATCAGTATCTCCCAACTATTCCGAGCCTGGAGCAAAGAGAGGTGCAGGGAGCAGGTGCAAAGGTGTGGTTTGTGAATTTGGGTGCAGGCAGGCACAGATTTGCTGTCATTAAGGAATTAAAATGTGAAAAAGTGGATGAATGAACCGGGAAAATCCAGAATATTCGGAGAATCCCCTGCCTAGAGGAGAGAGCCCCAGGATTTTCCCTGCTCCTCTGCTGCAGAAAGGATGGCAGCGATGCCTTCCAGGCCTTTCCCTGCCCCAGGGCTCTCCCAGCTCCCTGGCTCCGCATCCATAACATCTCTGGTGTCACTGCTGGCGGCTCAGGAGCAGGAATCTGGGGATTAAAGGAACATTTCCTGTGAAAGGGATACCCAGGTGCACATGGCCTGGGTCACAGAGCCCTCCTGCACTCCAGAGCTGTTCCCTGTGGTTGTTGGAGCGCTCATAACCGAGTTCCTGCCCCATTTTGATGGTGTCTCACAGAGGGCTCCAGGCAGGAATATTTTCTTGCCCTCCCCTGTGGCACTGACAGGATTTGAATCTCTCAGCTCCAGGCCCTGCACAAATTTGGAAAGATTTTATCTCCAGAGAAGAATCAAAGAGCCGAGGGCTGGGTCTCTCAGGGCTGGGCCAGACACTGGAATTCCTCCCCCCACAGCGAAATTCCTGTGAACTGGGGTCTCCCACATCTCCCACAAAAGCTGCTGACTTCATTTATAACAACAATAACCCAGACTGTGAGGACTGGGTAATTAATGAGCTTTAAATCTCTGGGGGGAAGGAAAGCGTGGGTGACTTGGCTGGTGATGACAGTGCTGGGGCCAGACCCACGAGCTGCTGGTCCCACTCTTGCTCCGAAGGAGGAGGTTGTTACTCTTGGCACCACATTCCGGAGAGATGCAGCCACTCTGAGCTCCTTCACCTGCTCCAAGGAACCATCCACATCCATGGCTGGGAATGTCGGACTCAAGCTGCCAGCAGGTAGAGAGAGGTGCTATTTATTTTAGTTTAGCTTATTTAAAGCCTTATCATTCCTTTTCATATGGCTGTATCCATAATTATTTGTTTTGGGCTTCGAGCAGGATTTTCCCTTTTCAAATTGCACCCACTTGAACTCGGCAGCTGCCTGAACTCACGCCATAGGAATGAGCTGAGATTTCCAGGGAAAGGGAATGCAAACCTTCCTGTGAAATGTTTCTTACCAGGGTCTGTCGGCTACAGCCGCCCTGGATCTCTAAATCCGGACAGGGACAAAGCTCTTTTCCAGGTGAAAAGTCTGGGATGCACTGCCTGACATCAGACACTGGATCTGTCCCACACCTCCCTGTGCCTGTAAAATCCCCCACGGCCTTTTAGCCTCAGCCAGGCCCTCAGGAAGCGATTTCAGATGTTGTGGAAACTAAAGGAGTGAGCTGCTCTCAAATGACAGGGACAAGAGTTCCTTGCCCTCAGTCACCTCTTGTTTTTTGTGGGACAAAGCCTGGTGCTCCCATCAGTTCTTGGCGGTGACAGCTCCTGCCCTGCCTTAGGCCTAGCTGAGTGTCCAAGCCACCCACAAGATGTGCACCCAGCTCTAAAGGGGACATTGTTTGTGTTGCTGTGATCTCCTCAGTCTCTTTATTTCAGCAGTGCAAGAGCAGCTTAGGAGACAAAACCAAGGATCTGTGCCAATATCCTGTGAGAAACAAGGGATTGATAAACAGGTGACAGACAAGAATTGCTGTTCCCTGTTCCCTGATGTCCCTGCGTTGTCAGCTCTGGGATGGAGACGCCGCTGCTGGACCACACCTGAGCCTTGAGAACCAAAGCAGCAGCTGGAAAAGGGACACAAACCTGCCCTGAGTGCCCTGGGAAGTCACTCCGAGGTGAATAGTGGGAGCAGGAGAGGTAGGAATTGCAGCTTCTCTGGTCGGACTTGGATCCACTTTTTATCCCAAATATTCTGCCGGGAGCCGGCGGAAGGGGCGAATTTGCGCCTGCCAGGGCTAATTTTAGCACGAGACAGCCTCACACCGTTTCCCTCAGGGCTGCCAACATCCAAAAAAAAATTAAAATAAAACCAACCCCAGATTAAAATCACCCCATTACCACCGTGCGGCAAATAAAAACCCTCGCCAGAGATGTAATCGGCCGTGCTACGAAATCCCGGTACCACACAAAGCCCCGTTCCCAGATACCATCTCCGAGGTGGATGCCGCACACAATAGCCCATCTAAAAGCAATTACTGGCATTGTTTAAGGAGTTAAACTGGGGTTGTTCCAGGAGTTAAATTGGGTTTGTTTAAGGAGTTAAACTGGGTTTGTTTTAAGGCGTTAAACTGGGGTTGTTCCAGGAGTTAAACTGGGGTTGTTCCAGGAGTTAAATTGGGGTTGTCCAAGGAGTTAAACTGGGGTTGTCCAAGGAGTTAAACTGGGTTTGTTTAAGGAGTTAAACTGGGGTTGTTTTAAGGCGTTAAACTGGGGTTGTTCCAGGAGTTAAATTTGGTTTGTTTAAGGAGTTAAACTGGGGTTGCTCCAGGAGTTAAACTGGGGTTGTCCAAGGAGTTAAACTGGGGTTGTTCCAGGAGTTAAACTGGGGTTGTCCGAGGAGTTAAACTGGGTTTATCTGACATTCCAGAGGGTCTGAGGTGGGGAAAGAGCCCGAGTGGTGCCTTTCGCTCCCAGGGGCTGCTCTGCCTTCAGCGCCAGTTCATGAATGAGAAAAGGAGGATGGAATATAAAAGGTGGGATGTGCGATAGGAGCTGGGAATGGGCTGCGGAATTCCCGCGGCGCAAGGGAATGACCCAAACAGGGTTCACATCGGGGCCAGGCTGAGGGAGAGAGCGGTGGGAGAGCTGAGAGGGAATTCTGCCTGTTGGACACCTCAGCCGGACACCTTCGCGCTTCCCATCCTTCTTGCGACCAGACTCGGCCCCCAGTTAAGCAAATTAGGTGAGGGTAACCAATTAAACAACTGCCTTTGCATGGTCTGGGGGTAGCTGTGGCCAGGATTCTCAGTGTGATGGGTTTTCCAAACCCAGTCACTTCTAAAGGATCCTCCCGTCCCCCAAATCTTGCAGAACTCAGCCAGTGACTTTCTTTTTGGGCATCGAGTCACTTCCATGCTCAGAGCGAAGTCCCCGTGACAATTCCCACTGGAACTGCCCAGTGCCTGTGTGAAATGGGAACACTGATGGTACCGCCAGGCTGAGGCTTCACAAAGAGTTCCAACAATCAACCTCAGCCACTTTTGAATTGTGATTTTCTTGTTCCAGCAAGGTTTTTAGGGAAAGGATGGGACCCTTTATGTTGTAGCCACAGAGAAAACTGAAATTATTAAGATTATTTTGTGAGTTGCTCCAAAAGAACCAACAGACAGCAGTGGGTGTCCTCCTAACGTGCCCGAAGGAATAAGGAATTGTTGATTGTGCTTCATTGAGGGAAAACAGAAAATCATGGGCACAGTGACTGCACAGGTCCATGGGATCCAGGAGGAAAAGGTGATTAATCCAAATTAAACCCTCTTGGGTTTGCCCCAGAGGAAGAATATCCCTGCAGCGCCCACCACGGCCATCCCACCCTGCAGCAATTGCTCCTCAATGCATCCCCTCGGAGCTGAGGCAAAGCTCAGCAGCCACTCACCTATTTTGGGTTTGATCCGAGGCAGATTTGATAAGAAAGCTCTCAGGAAAAACCAAATTTCCTCTTGGACTCGGCAGAACTGGGCACACATTCCGGCACACGGAGTTCCTTTTCCTACAAGCTCATGAAGCAGCCTTCTAAAATTAGGAGCGAGGCGGAGGTCTGCCCTCCCTGCACACAGGGAGCTGTGTCCTCAGCTCCGGGACTCACCCTGGGGGCCCAGCAAGGACCCTCCTGGGTGGAGAGGTGGAGAGGGCAGAGCTCCCTGTGCTGTTTCCATGGAATATCTCCTTTATCCATGGCCATTTACACCACTGGAGGTGCCACACTCTTTGCCTCCTGCTTAATGACACTGAGAATTGTCTGAGCAGCTCAGGACCCCGGGAAAAAGGGCAGGGAAAAGGTTTTAGATCAGAAGGCACCTTCAATCCAGCCAAAATTTGGTGCATCCCGCCGCTGCCTCCTCACACCCTCCCTGCGGCGACACCACTTCCCTGCAAGGAATTTCACAAATTCCTCTGCCGCCAAACACTGTTTTTGTTGAGGACTGTCACTTCCAAGCGTTTGCCAAGAGCCTGGTCTGGCCAGGCCACTTAATTCCAGAGAGTTTGTGGTAAACATCTGGGCAGGCCGGGTTTAAGGAGCTGCCAGCATCCAGCTCCTCACAGCCCTCAGGAAAGTCTTCCATGCCCAACAGCCCAGCTGTTTATCCCAATTAATGTCAGTTGGGCTGCTAAAAGTGATTATTTCTCTCTCCCAGCCCCGCTTTCTCATTGATCCCACAGGCCGCTCTTCAAATGTCACTCAGCGAGGAGGGAGCACACATCCAATTACGAGAAGGGAAAAGATCAGCGTGATGACAAAGCACCAGTGGGGCATGAAACAAATGAGATGTGTCTGGCTTTGACACCTTCCAAGCCCAAGTAACCCAGAAAGAGGCATTTTGGGGTTTTCACCCCCCCCAAAAAAAAATTCAAGCTGAGCTGTGTTCGTAACATCTCTGAGGTCTGGTGGTGTATTTGTTCAAATAAGAAGCCTTGAAGATGCTGGACATCTAATAATTACTCAAAAGCACAGGTAAAGTCATGCAAACCTCAAGAGCAAGTCAGACTTGGGGTGATGGAATTTATTTCCATGTGAGGCAAATTCCTGCCTTTCTTTCGAACCTGTGGTCACTTGTCCCACTCGGTGTGGGCCACGGCTGTATAGCCAAAGGCAAGAATCAGCTCAAGCCATGGGCCCACCCTGCCACAGCTAAAAGGTGAGCAAAGATTGCCAAAGAGGAAATCGAGGGAGAAAATCAAAGAACAACAATCTGCTTCCTCTGGCACGGCCTCTTAACCAAAGCCCGGGCTGAGGTTTCTTTGAACAGAGCACAACAAAGACAAAATATCGAGCTGTGAAAGGGGCTGGCTGATCCCTGCACGCTGGGCCACGGATTTACAGAGTCCTGGAGCAGCCTCTGGACAGGGACTGCCAGAGACAGGGATTCCTGGATAAAACACTTGTTGCGAAGCAGAGAACTCGGCTTTGTCTCTCTCCGAGCTGGGGTTTCCCACTGCATCCCCAAATCTGCTTCTCCTCCTGCCAGGGCCCAGTGCTTCCCGCAAGGCTGACCACCTGTAGGACGAACATCTGTATGTTCATTAGGATTGGGGACTTAATTCTTTTGGAGTGCTTGGATTTGGTGCCAGAATACTCAGAAACAGCCCAGCAAACTCACCTGGTCACTACCTGGCACCTCAGGTGCCTCCTAGAGCTGTCACATCAGCTCTTACAAAAAAAGGGGGGACAGGGAGCTGAGGATAAGATGTAGTTCCCACAATTTCTGCTTCTCCTTCTGGGTTCTGCTCCGTGCTCCCACCACTGCATCTCATCCGTGCCCCTGCTTTTCCGGCAGCTTTCGGCCGTGTTTTCCCTGCAAGGTGAGCGCTGCTGGCCGGGGGCAGAGGCTGGCAATGGATATTGCACCCAGCCAGGGCTCTCTGAGCCCCTGCGGGCCACAGCCCTGCCGGGGTGAGGTGTGTGAAAGCCTCGGTGCCACAGACCGAACCCAGCAGGTCCCAGCTGTACCTGGGTGTGTGTGCAGGGAGCGATGGCCCCGTTTATCTTATTTATCTTCCGGGCAGGGGAAGCTCCAGGTAATTAGCTCAGGTCATTAGCTCCTCCCAGCGCCCCTGCTTTCCCAGATGTCTGCAGTGGGAGAGGGTGACCCATGGATCTTCTCATCCTTGTCTTTCCATTTTTAAACCTCTGAAGTGTGTGGATGCAGAGGGGGAGTGTGGAAGGAGCAGGGAAGGAGCCGGTTCGGGGAGGTCCCTGCCGAGGCAGACACTTCATACCACTGAAACTGCCTCTAATCTCATTTCCTGGTTTCAGTGCTTCATCTGCCCCTCTGCTTTAAACCACAAAACTTCTCTCTTCTCTATAAATATCCCCAGCACAGCCAGGGCATGGCATGGACACCCAGCGGGCTGTGGTGTGGGGACAGTGAGGTGAAGACAGCAAAAAGTGGGAAACCTGGCCCTGGCACCTGGCCCTTGGCACCGCAGTACTGCAGGAAAAATGAGGCAGAATTATGCAAACCCATCAGACCCCAAGAGCTGATGAGTTTCAGGTAAGATTCAACATTGATAAGTGTTTAATTGCTGACAAAGGCAGGAATCTGGCACTGCCCGTGCCATGGCAGGGCCGAAGTGCTGCATCCAACGAGGGACTGACCTGCAGCTGCTGCTGGTGGCACTGGGGTAATCTGGGCAAAACCAAGTCTTTATTTTCCCCCTTTCTATGGCACAGGGAAGTTTTAGAACCACAGCTTTCAGCTGTCACCTCTGAAAGCCCCCGGGGCCAGCAGAGTGAGATGTCTCTGGGAGAGCAGCGTTGGTTCATCTGCGTGGCAGAAATGAAACTCAGAAATGAAACTCCAGCGGCAGCGTTATCTCCTGTCAGGCTAAAAGGAACTTTTCAGGATTCCTTTGCCCTTATTCAGCAAATTTGTTTGTTTTGGAGGGAAATACTTGTGACAGTGCCTGGCTCTGACCACATGCCTGGCTGCAGCGTGGCCGGCCACAGTGTCCAGTGGTCACTCCCTGCCTGGTCAGTGCTCTCAGGAGTGAGGGGGTTCTCTATCCGTGACCAGCTCTGGGATTTCTCCCAGAAATGTTCTTGCACTTGGATGCACCCCACAACTGGGGTGCAGCAACAGCACCGAGCTGGGGACTGACAGGGATGGGGACCTGGGTGACATCCTGTCACGAGGTGTCACCGACGAGAGTGGGCTGCCAGGGGTCCTCCAGTGCCAGGAGCTCCAGAGTCCTCCGGATTTTCCTGGTGCCGTGTGTCCTGGTGGCACCCAGGGAGCACACAGGGGGCGTGGGTGAGGTGGGGACACCTCCGGGCAGGGAGCGTGGTGGCATTTGCGACACAGGGAGCGCACGTGTGGCACTGCAGGCAGAGGGCACGGGGACACGGCAGCGCGTGGAAAGCACGGGGTCAGCCTGGGGCGGGGGACAGCAGCACCCCGCGAGCGCGGGGGGCACACACGGGGCAGGGACAGCCCCCGGCAGGAGCGGGGACGCGGCGGGGACGC
>VZTD01004942.1:634032-678733 GCA_013397725.1 Rhagologus leucostigma | reverse complement strand
AGCGGGGCTGAGCGCGGCTCGGCGGGGCTGGCTCGGGGCTGCTGCCGGCTCTGGGACAGTTTGATCACCGCCCAGGAACTGCGAACGCTTCGCGGGGTTTTGTTTTGCCGCGTGCTACGGGGCTTTCTGCAGAAAAGAAATAATAATAGAAATAAACGGAGCGTTTGCCTAGAATGTGAGCGGGTGACTGCGGGACTCAGGAATGTGGCACTGGGAAGTCGGGTGACACACGCGGCGACAATCACAGCCCAGCGCTTTGCGGCCAGCCAAAAGCTTGTAAAGCGGCCGGTTTGTTTAACTCCGAGGCTCGGATGACAGCGAGCAGGGGAGGTGGGAGGGGAGGAGGTTTGGCTTTTCCATGGCACCTTGGAAGCGCAGCTCCGACCGCGGGACGGCTGCAGGTCGCTTGGGGTGGGTGCGGAGGGGGTTCTGCCCCGTGTGCCAGGCTCTGCCAGGCGTCCCCGGGCAGGACAGGGCTGGCTCTCTGGGGACGGGACAGTCCCTGGCTGGAGGGGAGCGGCGATTCGGGCTGGGGGCGCACCCCGGTGTGACACACTGGACCCGCGGCCGGGAGGATGTCCAGGTTGTGGGTTTCTTTCAGGAATACTCGGCAAAGGTGCAGGAAAAGCTGCTCCCGGGACCCTGCCGGCGCTCCGGGGGCCGCGGTGTCCCGGGGGATGCTCGGGCACCGCCGGCGCGCGGAGCCCCCTCATTTCCACGGGGGTGTTGGTGGCGTTGTCGCTCGGGCCGTGCCGTGGTCAGTTCGGGGGTGTGGGGGTCGCTGGGTGCCCGGCAGAGCTGGCTTTGGGTGGTGGGTGACCAGCCCGGGGCTGAGTCCCGATGCAGGAGGCGGCAGAGGGGCTTTGGGGCAGCGCCGTGCCCCGTCCCGGAGGGGCCGGAGCTGGGCTGGGGGTGGAGCGGGGTTTCGGGTTACCGGCACCTCCCGGCAGTCCCCGTGTGGCCTCGGCTCTCCTGGCTGCTCTCAGGACCTGCCCCGAGCTCTGGTGCCGACGGGGCCGGAGGGGAATCCCCCCGGACGGGCAGGGAGCGGGGGGGTGTCACTGCTGCTGCTCTCTGCTGCTGCTCTCTGCTGCTGCTGCGAGGTGTGGGAACAAACTCCTCGAGCGCTCACACCCCTCAGGGTAAATCCCAAGGCTCTGGGAACTCCTACTGCTCCTGGGAACTCCTACTGCTCCTTTTTTTCCTTCCCAAAGTGGTCCTGGTCCTGCTTGAGAAGGGTGCTGGGAAGGAGGAGCAGCTGTAGGAGCCCTCTCCTCCTCTACGCCTGTGACTGACTCGGCTCCTCTTGTCACCTTCGCAGCTCAGCGCTGCAGCAGCGGCAGGGACTGTGGCCGACAGCCCTTCCCTCACCCTCCGTCTGCCTGTGCCCTCACCAGCACTGCCCCACGTCCTCGGAGTGCGAGGCAAAGGAAGGGTGTGGTGACACGGTGACACTTTGTGGCGTGAGAGGCCGCGGGGCAGCCCCTGAGATAAACATTAACAGGCTGCAGAGCAGGGGACACCCGGGGCAGGAGCGGGGCTGGCAGTCAGCTGCTGTTCGCTTCGCGTTGCACAAGCACTGAGAGGTGAGAGGCTGTGGGGTGGTGTGGAGTCGGTGTAGGAACACACTCGGTGTAGGTGCACACGGTGTAGGAGCACACGGGGTAGGAACATGGTGTAGGTGCACACGGTGTAGGTGCACACGGTGTAGGTGCACACGGGGTAGGTGCACACGGGGTAGGTGCACACGGTGCAGGAACACATGGTGTAGGTGCACACGGTGTAGGAACACACTCGGTGTAGGTGCACACGGTGTAGGTGCACACGGGGTAGGAACACACTCGGTGTAGGAACACACGGTGTAGGAACTCACTCGGTGTAGGAACACACTCGGTGTAGGTGCACACGGGGTAGGAACACACTCGGTGTAGGTGCACACTGTGTAGGAGCACACACGGAGTAGGAACATGGTGTAGGTGCACACAGGGTAGGAACACACCCGGTGTAGGTGCACACGGTGTAGGAACACACTCGGTGTAGGTGCACACGGGGTAGGAACACACTCGGTGTAGGTGCACACGGGGTAGGAACACACTCGGTGTAGGTGCACACAGTGTAGGTGCACACCCGGTGTAGGTGCACACGGGGTAGGAACATGGTGTAGGTGCACATGGTGTAGGAACACACTCGGTGTAGGTACTCACTGCAGATGCAATTTAGCTCAGCGCAGGCTGTGATTATTAAACAGCATTCAGGGGAAATGAGAATTAACCTCGTGATTGCAGAGATCAATATCTCCTGCCTTGTTTTATCTCCTGTATTTTGGCTCTTGCCGGTCACTTCTCTCCTGCAACGCCCAGGGCACTGTGGGTTTGAGGGTAGCACGGGGCACAGAGGGACGAGGTGTCCCGCAGTGATGGGGTCAGGCCAGCCCCCAGCAGGCTCAAATTCCCACCAGTTTGAGGCAGGACCCCCTGGCACAGAGAATTCCCATGCCCACATCTCTGCTGTGGTTTGAATTTTCACTGTGATTAATTATTTGCATTTCGGTAGCACTCGCGGAGCGGGACTGTGTTGTCCAAATAATTGCTCTGGTTTTTTGGCTGCCTCTTCTTACTTCAGATATTGTGGCTGTGGGTAGCCAAAGCTGAGAGTTGAGCAAGGGATTATTTGCAGAAGCACTCCAGCATCCAGAGCACGTGGATGTGGAAGGGACGGGGAATTTTGGGCTGTTTGCACTGGACAGATGACCTCCGTACTGCAAAGCTCAGCTGCAGTGTCAGGAAACCTCAAGCTTGCAGTGGAGTCTGGGTGTTGAAGAACTGATTTGTTTCCTCTAAGCCAATATTAAATATAAACTGTGCTGTTCTGGGGGCAGCTGGAATCAAAAGAGAGAAATATATTGGAGGAAAAAATATTATGGCACCGCCAAAGCCAAACATTTCCATGGCTGGAAAGAAAAAGCTTTGGCCTGTTAAAATATTTTATATTAAAAATATAGTTTGACAGACACAATAAAAAATCGAGCATTGAAGTCAGGAGTCGCTGTTTAAATTGGATTTTAGGATTTTACACAGGCAGAAAGTTGGCTCAGCTTAAACACATCTGATAAAACACACGGCGATGATTTCATTCGAGGGAAATCAGTGACAAATATTAAATTCTTCCTGCAAACAGAGCAGGCTGAAGCAAACGCTGTGCTGCTGGCTTGTACCTCGTGCCACTGCCACAGAGGTGGGGACACAGAGGGGACACAAGCCCCAGGTGCTGGTGTGCAGCCAGCTGGAGCTTGGCCCTGCATCCACTGCATTTATCCACTTCGGCCAAACAGATTGATTTTGTTTTTAAAGTCTTGGTGGAGTGAACGTCACGAACACGGCTTTGGTGTTGTTATAAATACTGCCCTCGCTGTGGGTCACGCTTGGGATCGGGGCAGCTGCAGTTTCCACATCAGGGGTGTCTTGGCTTCATCCCCCAGAGCAGAAAGCTGCTGGGTTACGCCAATCCTTTGCCTCTCGGGAGAATTCCTGGACAGCTTTGGGCAGCCAGGGCTGGAAATGCTGCTTGCTGTGGCACTGGGGAGATGTGGAAATGAACAGGGAGATGGGGAAATGAACAGGGAGATGGGGAAATGAACAGGGAGCTGCCAGAGGGAAAAGGGTCTGGGTGCAGATCCCCACCTGGAAGTGTGGCTCGAGCACCTTTTGAGGCCTGGCTGTTCCCAAAGTGCCTCACATCCCAAATTGTCCGGCAATTCCTGAAGTCCAGCACTGCCCAAAGTGCCTCACATCCCAAACTGTTCAGCAATTCCTGAAGTCAGCATCTTGCACTGTCCTGGGGTGTCAGGGCTGTGCCTGCCCCAGGAACTGGGCCCCACCCTGGGGTGAGGGTGAGGGTGAGGCCCCAGTGCAGCAGAGAGGGAGGGCAGAGCTTTCAGTTACTAAATGCCCCCAAATGTTTGAAAATCAGCCAGGGATTAGGAGTGTGGAAAGGAGAGCCCGCAGAGGGAGGGGATGTGTGAGCAACGTGCTGCTCCTCAGCCCTGCCCCCTCACAGCTGCTGGGCTTTGCAGAGCTTATTTCAGCGTTTATTTACTATAAGGGCCGTGTTGGTGCCACCCCAGGAGGGCACTGCCAGGCTGGCTGGCAGTAAACAGCAGCCTGGACTTTATCTCCAGCACCTCCTGCCTTTCTGGGATAGAATCACAGACCCTTTTAGGCTGGAAAAGGCCTTGAAGGTCACGTCCAGCGTTGACCCAGCATTCCTGTTGATCCAGATCCCTCTGCAGAGCTGTCCTGCCTTCCAGCAGATCGACATTCCCCTCCAGTTTAGTGTCATCTATGAACTTAACGAGGATGTACTCAATCCCCTTGCCCAAATAATTGATAAAGATATTAAACAGGACTGGTCCCAAAGCTGAGCCCTGGGGACAGCACTGGTGACCGGCCACCAGCTGGATTTATTCCATTCCCCACTCTCTGGGGAATTTCAACCCAGTCAGGTTTATCCCAGTGAAGAATGGACCCATCCAAGTTAAAGGAATCCAGTTTCTCCGGGAGAATGCTGTGGGAAACGGTGTCAAAGCTTAATTAAAGTCCAGGTAGGCATCATCCACAGCCTTTTCCTCATCCATGGAGTGGTCATCCCGTCACAGGAGATCAGGTCCCTGTTTTCCAGCCCGGGGGGTGCCTGGAGGACAGCTGCTGTTATTACTGAAGACCAGCAAGGCCTTGAGTACCTCAGCCTCTCCCTCATCCTTTGTGTTTCCCCAATAAAGGATGGAGATTCTCCTCAGCCCTCCTTCTCTCACTGATGTATTTATAGGGACATTTTTAATTGTCTTTTCTGGCAGCAGCCAGGTTAAATTCTAGCTGGGCTTTGGTGCCTCTAACTTTTCTCCCTGCATCACCTCACGACATCCTTGTTGTCCTGAGTTTCCTGCCCCTTTTCCAAAGGTCCTAGACTCTCCTTTTTCCCCTGAATTCCAGACAGAACTCTCCGTCCTGCCAGCCTTGTGTTCTCCCCTGCTGGCTCCTCCAGCTCACGGGCACAGTCTGCTCTTGCACCTTTAATTCCAGCTCCCGCTGCCAGGAGTCTCAAACCCCCCCAGACTGAGGGAAGGGCTCTGTCCCTCCCTTTGCCAGCCCTCTGCCTCCCTGTTTATTTTCCCTGGGAGACGAATCCATTTCCCAAGGAGATGGGTTTACGAGCCCGTTCATTCCCCTGGCAGGAGGGAGGAGGGCCTGCCCTGCCTCTTCCCTTCTCTGCTCTCTGTCAAAGTGCCACCCTAAAAGCAGCAGGGAAGCTGAGGTTTCCTGAGCAGGCAGTGCCTGGCAGTGTCCCTGGGCTGTGAGGATGGAAAGGGGACCCGAGGAAGGTGCTGCTGCTCCTGTCACAGCGTTCCCCCCGTGTTCCCGTCCCCAGCTGCCCGTGCAGAGGCTCCCAGCGCTGGGGCAGCCCCTCGGCTGACCCCACTGTTGGTGACTCCTCAGGTCTGCAGTGGGAGCGGGACCCAGAGCGGTTCTGCAGGTTCAGGGGAGCACAGGCTCTTGTGGAAAGCCGTCCTGGCCTGGCTGGTGTTCTCAGCAGACCGGCAGTGCCACTCCGGGCTCCCTGAGATCGCTGTTTCGCAAGGTGAGGGTTCCTTTCATCGCTGTTTTCACACTTTGCTTGGTTCCTCAGCTCCACGGCCACCTCGGCATCTCCTCCCTGTGCAAACATCTCTTCCAGTGTGAAAGCTTGGCTCTGTCTGAGACCTCAACCCAGCAGCCCCAGCATTTCCCCCCTCTTGTTATGCTTTTGTTGGAGCTCTTCCGAAAGCAAACATCAGCACTAATCTGTCTCGTTGGGGGCAAGGAGAGCATTCTGCAATGAACCCACAGCCCGGGCTGTGAGGATGCTCTCACTTGGCCACACCCTCTCATCAGCACATTTCTGTGTTGATTTCAGCAACCTGGAGGTGCTTTTTGTCATATTCCAGAGCAGGGCAGGAATATCCCAGCAGCACTGGCTCCTGGGAGATGCTGTTCCTACAGCTGGTGGCACGGGCAGACCCCGTGAAACAACCTCTCCCCATGGTACCCTCGTGTTTGCCTGGCACAAACAAAGCCCTGGGGTTTTAGGGACACAGCCTGGGTCCAGACAGAGCTGGAAACTGGAGTTTCCACAGCTTGGAAGGAGGTTCTCTCTCCTGGAGTGCTGTAAAAGCAGGACACAACCCCGATCCCCTCGGATCTGGCAGTTGGAGTTGCTGCGGGTAAAGGTGCTGAATCAAGCACGGTATTTAAGGGGGCACCGAGCTTTTCTAAACTTTCTCCGTCATGAAAAAAGTGGATTTGCTGCTCCTCCGTGCGTGAAATTTCAGTTTTCCTGTTTTCCCTGTGGCAGGAGCATCCAGCTGAATTTCTGTGCGATATTGCCAGTGTGAAAGGACTGGGAAATATTTCCTTGTTTCCTGTCCTTGGTGAGGTCATTTTTGCACAAGTGCGTACATAGATATGTGTGTGTGTGTATCCATTATCTGTATGCAGCAATTCGTAGATCTGTACAGAAATGAGGAAATGGAAAGGCTTTGCTGTGCCAGCTGAGTGCAGAGATGAAGATCTGTATGTTCAAAACTCGGAGTATTTATTGACTGACGCTGTGTTTAAATAAAGAGGATTTATGGGATTTATGCTCTAGTCAAGTGTCCTTGCTTAAAGCCATTTCTCCCATATTTTCCGACTTTTTCCCAGTGAATCCTTCAGGGCTCTTTAAAGAAAACCAACACCTCAAGGAGCAGGGAGGAAACACAGCGTGGACAAAAATGTCATGAATTTATCCAGTGCTTTGAGCCCAGACAATGGGGATGGGCTTGTAGGTGCTCAGCACTCTCTGATTTTCCCCTCTCCCATCAGGATCTGCAGACAGGGGTTTAAAACCCCACCTGCTTCTGTTTGGACTGGCAACAGTGGCAGCCTTGGATGGCTCCTGTGCTCCCGTGGCAGCACTCCCAGCAGCTGGGAGGGTTTAACCCTCTCTTACTGGTCACCAGTGCCAGATCCCCTGGGACTGGGAGGGAGCTGCAGCTTCCCCAGCTGTGGGGGTTTGGGGTTTGGGCTGGAAAAATGGGGTGACTTGTCCTGCAGGAACGGGGTGACAGCAGCACGGTGTGGCAGGACTTAGGGCTTTTTTAGGATTAAAAAGCTCACGAAGGTGTTTCCTTGGAGAAGTACCCACTCTCCTGGCCTGGCCTCTGTTACCTGCTGTCCCGATGTCCCTCTTGCTCCAGGTGGGGAGTGAGGAAAGAACACGAGTGATGCAAAGCAGGATCCCAGCCCAGCGTGTTGCAATGGCAAGGATTTTGTGTCCTTTGTGCCACTTAAGCCCAGGATGGAAGCCTTGGCAGCAGAGGCCACGGTGTGCCCGGCACATGGGGAGGCTTCTCCTTTCCACAAACAACAGCAGGGGGTTGTTGTGCAGCTGGGGCAGGGGGAGATCGCACCAGGCACTCCCAAAACACATCAGATGCCCGAATTATAATAATTTGTGCTTTCCAGGGATAGAGAGCCCCAGCCATCGCTGACTGCAGGAAGAAAAAATCAGCCAGATCTTCAGCATCTGTGGGGAGCAGCAGCTGCCACCCACCTTTCCCTACTCCTGTTCAAACAGGATGTTCCTAACAGGGAATATTTCTCCTGGAAAGGTGGTTGGTCTTAAGAGGTGCTCAGAGCCAGTCCTGATTTCCCAGCACGTGGTGATTGCCCTGAGGACCCCAGCAGCCCCTCCTGGCTCTGGTCCTCCAGAAATGCCAAAGGAAAAGCCTTGGGGAGCCACAGTGGCCACTGGCAGAGCCTGAGGGCTCGCAGACACAATTCCACAGGCACAGAAGCCACAGCAAGGGGATCTCCCAGCCCTGAAAACAGTCCCGCAGCGGCTCAGGGAGGTTCAGGCTCAGCAGCCTCAGCCCAGCCCTGAGAAATGCATAAACAGCAAGTGGCCTCTGGCAAGGCCCTGCCAAGTCCTTTTTCCCTCATGTAAATATTTTTTCCTCTTAAGTGTATGCGAGTGTGAAAAACCTCTCCTTAATCTTTTTTTTTTTTCCTCCCTGGCTGAAGGAAATGCTTGTTCATCCCTGGGTGGGAGCAGCTTCATCTTGAAATGTTGCAGCTGAAGAACCACACTGCTGAAAGCATTTCTTATCACCCCCAAAGCCATCCTGGAATCAGATTAAATGGTGCCTGTCAGGACACGACCTCCTCGGTGGTTGTTGGATGGAGGTCCCATGGGACAGCAAATTGGTGAGGCAGCCTTGAAGAAGTCTTCAGAAGCAGTGCAAAATATGCCTGGGGTCACAAGGCTCCAGAGCCTGAAAGTCCCACCCTGTTGTGTTGGACACATGAGTGGAAATGAGTGGCAGTTTTTTCTGAGAAAAACTGGAGCCCTAAATCGGTTTCTCGCTGCCTGACCCTGAAATCAAATGTTTTTTTCATATCTGAAGTCATATTTTCTGCTAGTTGGTCATGACAGGAAGTGTGTCTGCGCGCAGCAGAGCTGGTGGGAACCCCAAAATATCTGTAGGGGAGCAGGGTGGGGGAGCTGAGTCAGTTCACTGGGGGATCTGTTCTCACTGCTCGGAGCTTTCCTCTCGCTCCGTTCCCCTCACCTGCTTGGGAAAGGCTGGGATCAGGCTGCCACCCCTCTTTCCCAGCCCTCTGCCAGCTGAGCTCTGTCTCGTGAGACTCAGAAGTTGTTGCTGCCGGTGGTTACTGAGGGGAAAAGTGTCAGTGCCTTGTGCGAGAGAACGATGCTGAGATAAACCTTAACCAGCCTGGCCTGGTGGTGAGGCCTCAGCAGAACCCAAACCCTGCTCTGATGGCTCCGCCTTGACACTAGAGTGGCTTGTGACCTCCTTTAGAGAGCCAAGCCAGGCTCCCAAGCTGGGGTCTAGCTTTGCAGACAAAAAATCCCTTTGGCGCAGCACTGAGGCAGAGGGGAGCTGCAGAGGGCAGGAAAAAGGGAGAGCACAAGCCCAGAGAGAAGGTTTGTGACTCAGAACGGCGAGGCCGTTCCTCAGTGACGTGATTTGCGCAGCTCAGTTAGAGCTGACTCCGTGCTGCCCTGTCCCTCCGGGGCTCCCTGCTGCAGAGAAAGCCCCTTCTCAAAGGGGGATCCTCGGGGTTCCTATTAATAGCAGGGAAAGTGCTCCGGGAGAGTCTCGCAGCCCTGAATGAACATCTCCCGGGGAGCAGGGGATGGACAGGCTGCTCCCCTGCAGCCCCGGCCTCTCCTGCTGGCATTTGCCAGGCTGGAAGGGACGGTGGCGTCTCCCTGGTGCCGCAGGTGGTGGCACAGGAGGTGGTGACACAGCCTGGCCGGGCCAGGAGGAGGCAAGGACAGGGACAGGCTGTTCCAGACGGGCTGCCCGGCCCCTTCCGTGGTGGGAAGCGTGCTGTTCCCAGAAGGAAAGGTCAGAGCTGGGGGTGAGGAGCCTCCAGGGCAAAGCCAGCAGGGCTGGGACTGTGATTTCGAGGCAGGACTTGGGGAGGTTGGCCAGGAGACACAGAAATTGTGGCCAGGAGACACAGAAATTGCGGCCAGGAGAGACAGAATTAATTGAGGATGGGTGGAAAGGATTGTCGGTTTGAAGGGAAGCATGAAGGGCTCTGCAGGAGTGCAGGATGGACAATTCCCACCAGCCTGGAATGCCCCCCTGGACTTTGGAGGGACCCAGGATGGGTCCTGGCTGCATTGCAGCTGCTCAGGTTTGGTCTCAGGCTGGGCAGGCTCCAACCCCCAGGGCCGGGGCAAAGCCCTGCTGGGCTTGGACTCGCTCCTGGGGCTGCAGGGTGGGATTTCCCTTTGCTACAGTGAGATGGGAATTTTCCTTTCCCATATGATCTACAAAGCCAGAGGCTTGCAGTAAACTCAGAGTGGATTCAGGGATGTTTTCTTTCTCTGCCCAAGAATTCCCTTTAGCACTCAAAAATTGGGAGGGGGAAGATAATGATAAAACTGGACAGGGCCAACTTTTTAGGACACATTTGGACAACTGCAGCTGTCCAAGGAGGCTCCCATCAGCTCTGCCATGGAAGTCATAAATCCAGCACTGACTGGTGACAGAAAGAGAAGGAATCTATGGAGAACGGTTAAGGGGAAAGATGGGGGCAACCAAATAAGAGAGGCAAAGTGAAATCTAGCCCAAGGAGAGTGCAAAAAGATGGGGAAACAGTTAGAGATGAGAAATCACTCATAGGAGGGAAAACGACTTGAGCACCAGCAGGAAGCTCAAGAGGCTGGATCCCCTGGAAAGGGAGGGAGAAGGCAGGAATGGATTGCAGAGGAGGAAGCAGGGCTGGGAAATGCCGTGAGAGCAGGATCTGCCTTTCAGTGCAGGATCTGTGTTCCAGTACAGGATCTGTGTTCCAGTGCAGGATCTGCCTTTCAGTGCAGGCAGCCTGGCTGGTGCCTCTGCCCTCCCACGTTGGCCGTTCCCCTGTCTGCTCCCGCAGCTTTGTGGGGAGGATGGTTGCCTCTGGAATGAGCAGTAGCTTTGCTTCCTTCTCGGAGCTGCTCTGCTGCCTGCCAAGGCATGGCTGGGAGGGCGTGGAGCAGGCGTTCCTGTCATTCTGGAGCCGTGGATGCCTTTGGGGTGAGTGTGTGACAGGTATGGAGACAAACCAGGACAGCCGTGCTGTCCCCCTGGCCCTGCACGGGGATGGCCTCAGTGATAAGGAGGTGGGAATGGGGAATCACAGAACCGCTGAGGTTGGGAAGGACCTCTCAGATCGTCGAGCCCAACCTTTGACCACTTTGCCAGCCCGAAGAGTTGGAGGGGAAATGGGGTTTTCCCAGCTGAAGGGCTCTGGGATGGGGTTGGGTACGTGGGATGCTGCTGGGCTTCGGCGTCGGCGTTGCTCCCAGGAGTTTTGCTGCTCTTAGTTTGCTCTTTATTTATCATCCTGGGGTGTCTCCACCCCAGTGCCAGGGGAGTTGTCCGAGACAAGTGTCCAGCCTAATTTATACTCCCAGAGCCAGGACGGGGAATGTTGGCTTGTTTTTAATGACAATCCCCTCTGCCTTGTGCCTTGGGGGGCTCCAGTTTTGGGAAAAGCAGGGAAAAAACAACCCCAAGCAAATGAAACCATTCTGCTTTTACCTGCAAATGCCATCGGATATGTATATGATGCCAACCAGGAGCTGTGGTTTCTGTGGAAGGGACAGGTCAGCATTGTCACCTCAAGTCCCCCACACTTGTCCCCGTGGTGACCGGGGCTGTGGCCGTGCTATTTCCAGTGCCCCTGGGAGCATGAGCACCACTGTCACTGTCACTTTGCTGAGGTGGTTTATCCTTGGGCAGCCCCAGAGGAGGCGAGGAGCGGCCCAGGGAATTCCAAACTTCCCATGGGAAGATGGCAGCCCACGGCGTGGGGACCTGGGCAGGACCGTAGCTGTATGAGGGATGTGAAGCATGGCCCAAACCTGGACAGGAGCTGCCCTGCTGTGCAAGGAGCCCTCGGAGCATGGAGATCTCTGTCCAGTGTCCATATCCACCCCTGGAAAGCAGGGTTTTGTAGTCCCTGGGTAGAGATTGTGCTGCTACTGACACACACAGGACTCGGTGGTGCCCAGATGTTCCTCCCGGCTTTGTGTGTCATTCCTCGAGGCCTCGGTCCTGTCTGAGGCACAAAGGCTTTGGTACGAGGCCTTGCTGAGCGGCAGGAAGGCAGAAACGCCGCGTGGAGGTGTCACCCTGCTCGGCGGTGACAAACAGCAGGGCCCAGATTAGAAACCAGTCTGTGCCCTGGTGACTCATCGCCCATCCCGGTGCCACCTGCCACTGCCACCTGCCAGGACCTGCCGCTGCCGCCTGCCAGGACCCTGCTGCCTGCAAGGGCACTGTCCCTGCTCGCTTTCCCAGGAGCTGGGGGAGAAGATGCTTCCCAGTTACCGCACACTGTCCATCCTCGGCTGCCTCAGCAGGAATCAGAGCCCCAGCTAAGGATGAAACCCTTCTCTTCCTTTGCCAGTTTTGAGGGTGTCTGTGGGACAACTGCCTCGAGATCTTCCAGATCACAGAGGAGATGAGACACCAGAGCTGGACCCCCGAAGGATAAGACATAATCCTTCACTCCAATCGTGCAATCCTTGCCTGGCAGTAGTAAAAAGCCATTTTATGCTGTATTTTTTTCAGTCTTGAGTGATCCTAACCTAAAAGTGACTGCATCCCCTGCGAGCTTATTTCATTAACCTTAAGTACCCGCTGAATTCTCTTCCTCCAGCCGCTGAGGAAAGAGGTTGTGTTCGCAGGGAACTTTCTACCTCCCCTCTCCCCTCTGGTGTGATTCATTCGAGGGTGGCTCGTTCCATTTCTCGAGGATGCCTCGTTCCATTTCTCGAGGATGCCTCGTTCCTCGGGTGGGTGGAGAAGCGAAGGGCGATTGCATCAATGCGCACGGGGCCGGAGGAGTCGCAGGCTGATCGTGGCAATTTCGGCACAAATGCTAATTATAGGGACAGCCAAGCGGGGTCCGCGCTGAGGCTTCACACGAGGAAATCCCCGGCGGGTTTAGCCAGGAGTTCCAATTCCTTTTTGTTACAATGGATAAGAGAAACGTGCGGATTTCTGAAGGAGCCACAGGGATGGGTTATCCTGCTCAGAAGTTGCCTGGAAGTTTTTCAGGCTGCGTCTTTGCACAAGGAAGGGATATCCACCTCTTCCCTGGATAGACAGGACAAGCCAGAGGGACATCACCTCCTAAATCTGTGTCTCCTGCCCCTGCCCTGCGCCGCTTCTCTCCGCAGGAATCCTCACCCCCATCCACGGCTCCTTCAAAGGATGGCGATGGGAATAATGAGCACTTTGTTGTTAATAATAGAGACAATTTAGAGATGAGCTGCTGAGGGATTAAAGGGCTGCTGGACTGGTTTTGGAGGTGAGAGTAATGGAGCTGAATAAATGTGTGGAGCTGAGTAAATCCCACCCGCTCCTCCTTTCATCTTCCTTGCATGGAATTCGTTAATGTTTGACTTCCAGTAATTTATGGAAAGCTCAGTTATCATTCCCACACCCCTCTGATGGATTTCTGTGCACGGGAACCAGTCTGTCATTGCACAGCACAGGTTTTTATTGGCCGCTTTATGTGATCCCGAGCCCTGCTCTGTCCTGCCTTCACAGTGAGCCCTGGAATCACAGGGCCAGGTGTGGAGGAACCAGACAATGTCACCCAGCTCTCTAAAAAGCTGGGGTCCTTCAGATTTCAGCGCTGTCATAACTATGACGGTGATTTAAAATAAAATACACCTGAAAACCTTCCGTATCAGACCCTCAGAGGGCTGCAGATGAGCTCCTCGAACACTCCTCTCATTCCTGCGCAGGTCTTGGGACCATCCATTTTCAAATGGGGTTTCAGGTCACAGCTGGGCCTCTCAATCTTCCTAAACAGGAGGGAAATAACAGTAAACAAGTGACCAAAATGAAAACCTTGTGTCCCGTTAGCATCCTGCCCCTGCCATTTCTGCGAGGGATGTCTGTCTCCTTTCCAGCCCCCTCTCTGGGAGTCAGGAGGACAGACTGGGCTTGCTGTTGTTGTGTACAACTGGGGTTTGCCCTGAAAAGGGTGGATAAAGCAACCCCAAGCTCCCTGGCTGGGGACAGAAGTGCTGAGGCTGACGGGGGCACGGAGGCAGGGCTGCATCCATCAAGTGCTGCAGGTCGCCGTGACTGAAACCGTGAGATCACCAACGAGCTGAGCTCCACCCCGCAGGGAAATCTTTTTATATCTCCCTGGAAGACGCCAACCATGTGCTCACTGCCTGCGGGAGGGGCTTGCCAGGGAGCAGGGCAGGAGAGCCCCGCGGGCTGCGGTGCCGTCACCACTGGGAGCCGGGCTCTGGGAAAACGGGTTGTGTTTGCCCAGGTGTGATGCCCGCTCCACCCGTGGGTGCCTGGCCCTGCCTGGGCGCTGTCTGAGCTGCAGAGCCTCTGCAGGGCCGTGTTGTGTCTGCCTGCGATGCCATCAGCGCCCGCTGCCAGCCCCGCTGTGGCTCGGCTTTGATGAGGGAACCAAAGCTCGGTGTGAACCCAGCCGTGCTGGAGCGTTTGCCGCACAGGTTCAGCCCTGTAAGCCCTGGGAGTGCTCACCAGGCCTTGGCACAAGTCCTGTGCTCCACCCTTTGGTGTGGCTGAGAAGGATCAGGGAGAAAATTCGGGGTTTACTCTTCTCGAGGAGCAGCTACTGCTGAGCGAGTGATTGCCCGGGGCGATTTTGGGAATGAGATTTAAGCTCTGGAGCGGCTTTGGAAACAGTTAGTGGGGATGTGTTGCACAAGAGGCCGGCTGGGGCTCTGTGCCTCTCCCTGCCCCGTGGAATCGTGCATTTCTGATCTGGTTGTCAGTGATTTAATGGGATGGAAGGTCCGCAGGACTCCTCGAGAGCAGCGTCCTCCGAGATCCAGTGGTTTAACCAAAGTGCAGGAATTGCCACTGACACTCCTCCAGGCTGTCTGCGTGACTCCAGCAGGGCTGAAATAAATGTGTTTGCTATGGGGTCACTCCTGTGGGAGGAGAGAAATGGGGTCAGTTTTAATCCATGAAGGTCCGTGAGGAGGGGATGGGAAGGAGAGCTCATGGATGCTCCACGCTGGGCAGAGAATGTCTGAGGGGTATAAATTCTTCAAAAGAAGGTTTTCCCCTTGTCCTCAGGTGGGAGACAGCAGCATGAGCAGATGGAGAGGATATCCCTGGTTTTTTGTGGGAGGAAGCAAACCCCTGGCTGAGCGCTCAGCTACCAGACACTGCTGGACTTCCTAAAATAAAAATTCTTCTGCATTTCCAATGATTTAGAAACCCCCACAAGACCCAAAGCAAACAGTGTCCTTCCACTTCCCCAAAATACAACAAAAGGAAGAAAAAACCCCTCAGAAAAGCTGGGACGAGGGAAGGAGAGGGAATTGGGATAACAGAGCTTTTAAATCCTGTTGCTTCGCAGCTGTTCCCATCCTGGCTGCTTTCCAGAGGTACTTGGATGAGCCTCTGCCTGGAAAAAGAAGTCCTTCAAACCCATCATTTGATGGGGACATTATTCCTCAGCAAAGGAAATGAAATCCCAGGTTTGGGATTTAGGAGTGGAACTGCACCCGTGTAGGAGCCAGGGATCTTCACTCGGGTAGATTTGAGTGCTATCCCAGTGCTGGGAGATCCTTCAGGTGGGGGTCAAGGACGCAGAGGACTTGGATCTTCAGAGGAGTTTGATGCCCCAGCCAACAAGTGGAGATGTGGAGTTAATTTGGTGCCTGGCCGGTGGGGAAAGCTGGACTTGTGCTAAGGACTAACTGGGAATCCGTGTCCCAGTTTGGCTTTGTGGCACTGGCTGCTGGATCCCAGTCCCACAGGGGAGCTCATGGTAAAGGGGGATAAAATCAGCACAAAGTGGTGCAGGGGAGGATGACGGGGGAGAAATGCTCTCCCTGAGCTGATGGATGCATTGTAAAGTGTCCAGAGGCATTCCCGAGGCTGGGACCTGGGAGTCAGGGATGAACTCTGCGGGAAAGGTGCTGCAGCAAACCCAGGAGCATCCCCGTGTGTCACCTGGCACATCGCCTTGCACGGCCAAGCACAGAGATGCCCTCAAGCCCAGGCTTGGTACAGCAAACTGGAAGGGATGAGATGGAATATTTTCCTTTCCTAGATAAAAGTGGTCATAAAACAGACTAAATCTGGGATTGGGACACTCTGTGGGGGTGTTTTTTATGTTACACCTCGGTTTCTTATCAGGCATTCCCACGTTTTTCTTTTCCCTGGAGCTGTGCAGAAGCACCTGATGGTTCCTCTCTTGTTGCTGTCCCCGGGATTCCTCTCACACCCTGCACTGGGAGCAGATGCTGTTTAAAGGTTCCAGGAGGAACTGTTGGCAAATGAGGGATGACAGGTTGCAGAAACAGGATAAAATAGCAGGAGTTTCCAAGGAGAGACGGGAGAGGCAGGAAGGGAGAGGGGGGACAGCCTGGAGATGAGCTGTGCCTGGCCTGACTGGGCTCTGAGACCCCACTGGGGTGCAGACTGTGCAGGGCCAGGCTGGCAGATTCTCCTGGTTCCTGGAGGGCTGGAGCAGGAAATTCTGTCTTGCTCTGCCCTCATTCCACCCTGAATCCTTGGATTGCTTGGGGAAGAGCTGCTCAGCTGCCTTGCAGAGAGCTGTGTTAGTCCCAGGGTTGGGCTCCATTTCCGTGGAGCTCCCACGGAGGTTTCCACAGGGTTCACTTCAAATGGAGTGAAGCAAAACTAAGATTTATGGAATCACAGAATCCCAGAACAGTCGGGGTTGGAAGGGACCTTAAAAATCATCTCATTCCACCCCTGCCATGGGCAGGGACACCTTCCACTATCCCAGGCTGCTCCAAGCCTCGTCCAGCCTGGCCTTGGACACTTCCAGGGATCCAGGGGCAGCCACAGCTTCTCTGGGCACCCTGTGCCAGGGCCTGCCCACCCTCACAGGGAAGGATTCCTTCCCAATATCCCATCTAAATCTACTCCCTTTCAGTTTGAAGCCGTTCCCTGTGTCCTGTCACTGCTGTTCCTGCTGATTTGCGAAACCACTCAGTGCAAAGCACTAAGACAATCCACAGGGAATTTTTTTTTCCTCTTCATCCTCTCCTTGACCCCTTGGGAAATGCCCCATGGGAGCCATTTCAAACTCCCGCTGTGACTCTGTGGGCAACAATCCATTCCCATTGACTGGAAAGGGAATTTTGACTTTCTCATCGGCTCTTCACCCTGTGGAATGGCTGTCCTCGAGCCTGGGATTAATTAGGACTAATGGCCAAAAATGCCATCTTCGGGCGTCCACCTCTTCTAGGGCTGTCCTGGGACAAAAGAAGGGAATGCAAAGGAGTGAATTCCAGCCGGGAAGTTGTTAGCAAGGCCGTGCATCCCTTGCTTTGTGGGATGTGGCTGGTTCATCCTGCTGAATCCAAGATTCCCACAGGTGAACAGGCACCGCTCAGGACCAGAGGCTGCAAGGTTTCCTCGGCCAACTTCTGTTTTGAATATTAAGCTTCGCCTTGTGAACCCCGAGGAACTCAGCTCCCAGGGCAGAGGAAATGTTGGAAGGGGTCAGGCGAGCTGTGCTCTGTCCGTGTCCCTGGGAGCAGCCAGCGGCGTTCCGGGACAACATCTGATTTTGTGCTTTTACGAGGCAGATGTTTGGGAGAAGGGATGAGCTGTTTATTCGAGCTGCCATCCCCCAGCCCTCCTCCCTCGGCGCGCGCTCGCGCCCGGAGCCCATAAATAAGGATTCCTGGGATCATGCCGCTGTTTGGGCTGCCCTGCCTTCCATCAGGACACGCTGCAGACCCCGCTCCCCCTGCACCTCAGTTTCACTGGGGAATAAATCAGTGATAGCTAAATCCTCCCTCAGTGACACGGGGATAAATCCGGGATGGCCGCGCTGACGTCGGCGCTGGGGTGGAACTGCGAGGGGGAGTTTGACTCCTTGATTTCAGAGCGGTGCTGCTGATTTACTCCAAAAGGGCTTGGGCTCAGCCTGTCCTAGGACTGAACAGCAAGGCAGGGTTTGCTCTGGGACGCAGCGCTGACGGCAGAGAAATTCCATGGATTTTGCTGGAATTAGGTTGATGGAAATGAGCTGTAGCTTCAGCACAGTTTGGGTCTCAAAGAGCTCCAGATCATTAATGAAAGAAAGGATAAATCCTGCGTGAAGTGATTAATCCCATTGCCTGACACTGTTCCGGGAGAGTCCCACAGGGATGAATCCCACCCTTGGGGCTGTGCTGGGATGATGATGGAGAGCAAGGCAGTGGTGCCCTCACACCCCGGTGGACACCAGGGAGATGTCCATGAAGGGACTGGAGATCCCAGCTGATCCCGGCATGTGGAGGAACTGCCCCTGGAAGTGGTGCCAGGAGCTTTCCTGGGGGGGTGGGAATGCTGCTCTTGGCTGCACTTTTCTCCTCCGAGAGGACACAAGAAGTTGTTGAAGGCAGCGGTCAGGGTGTAAATCCTTACTCACTTGTTCCTCTAGATTTTTCCCACCTTTTTTTTTGTAAAGGATTGGAAGTGAAAGAATGTAAAAGAGGTGCTGGCCCCTCTCTGCTGCAGCCCCAGCCTGCAGCCCGTGGGTTTAAGCAGTCTGTGGATATTTCCTCTTGAATATTAATATTAACATTAATAATTATGGATATGAAGTGGATATTTCCTCTTGAAGCTGTAGGGCTTCCCAAAGAACTCTGCTGCTTAAAGAGGCTTTGTAAAGGAGTGCCTGGAATTCTGGTGGCTGCTCTTAGGGAAGCTGGAGAGCTCAGTGGGCACCTCGGGGTCTGCCCATAAATGCCCCTGGCCACAGGGTGATTTACACCCCTCTCCTGGTGGCATCTGGCCAGCTCTGAATTGTTCATAAGTGACTTTTTTAATGGCTCGGAGTGGCTTGGGTTGCCCAGGGTGAGAGGCAGCCATGTGTGGCACGGCTGCCTTCAAGGTCCAGGAGAAGCACCGGGTGACCTGGAGGTGCCCCCGAGCAGGACGTGGGGTCAGCAGCTCCGGCTGGACCTGGGACCTGCTGAGAGTGACCCCAGAGGTGCCTCTGTGTCCCACGCTCGACTGGAAGGTGCCCGTGGAGGTGCAGTGAGAGGTCACAGAGCACTGTCCCAGTTTTCCCACCCGATTTGTTCTCACTGAATGACTCTGCTCGTGGTGGAGTTTGCCAGGAGGGAAACCAAACTGGGCTTGTTGCCATGGAAACTGGAGTTTGGATGGGAAGCTCACCCAGTGGGGCAGCAGGAAGAGGGCTTTGGACTTCTGTCTCCTGTCAGACTGTGTGGCTTGGATTTGGAACACCACACAGTCATTATTGTGATAATCTTGTCCTAAGATATCCAGAAACATCCACTTCCTCTGTTTTCCTGGGAAAAATGAGGCCAGGATCTCAGCCCTGGACCTGGGAGGGATGGGGGGGATGAGCAGCACCACCATAATGAGCAAGGCTCTCTAATTACGACAGCAGCAATTAAGCCTCGGTGGCTGAGGGATGCAGAGCTGGAGGCACAACCTTGCTGTGCTCCGTGGCTCCGTTTCCTGAATGCAGACAGGGAATGATTTTGGAGCATTCCCTTTCCCTTCCCACAAGTGGCTTTGCCCTGGGAGCTCTGGGAATGGTTTGGGTTTCCTTGGAAGCTGACAAGCACCATCTATAGGATTGCTGCAGAAGAGGCCTCGGGATCCCAGCTGATGGAAAAGGGCAGAGGAGCTCCACTCCGAGTTTCCAGATTTGCTCTGGAAAAACTCCAGCGTGCTCAGCATTCCAGAGCTCACAAAGTCACGGCTTTCATCATCCATCCCTCCTCTCTGGCCGGATCGTCCACCCTGCTGGTCCTTGGTCCCACGGGGGAACGTTGCCTGTGGAAATTGCTGGAATTTCAGAGCCGGGATTATTTCACGCAGGGATTTCCTAAAGAGCTCATAATCTGCAAAATTTCCAGTTTTCCTCAGGAATTGCAGGGCCAGGACAAAGGGGGAATGGCTTCAAACTGGGAGAGAGGAGGTTGAGGTGGGATATTGGGAAGAAATTCTTCCCTGTGAGGGTGGGGAGGCCGTGGCACAGGTTGGGAGGGAAAAAGGGAGCAAGGAAGGAGGGAAGGCTGGATAAATACACTTTGCAGGGCAGATGGAGTGCAAATAATCCTTTTAAAGAGATGCTGGCAAGGGACGCTGGTGCAAATCATCCCTGTCACGTTGGAACTTCATCCTTGATTTGCACAAGAAATACAACTCCAGTTTGGATACCCAGAATTCTTCCGAGAGAGGCATTGTGTTCCCAAGGAACAGATAGGGGTTTTTTTTTTTCCCTCTCTGCAGACCCATTTTGGCTTTAAAGCTGTTTTCTTCTCCTACACGCACAGATGATAATCTTTTACGTGTCCTTATTAAAAAATATCACTTCCAGAAAATAAAAACGCGGGCATATTCTGTACTTGTTCCTTTCTCTATCTCCGAATTAATTTCCCATTTTCTCATCTGCCTTGTCTGTCGTTTGGTATCTCCACAATCAAGGAAAGAGGTTTAATCTCTCTCCTGGCTTCGGCATCTGAATCCCTCCTCTATCCCAACCTCTCTGTGCTAAATTAATGATGTTTTCCATTTCTTTTTTTTCTCCACAGAGATCCCTGGATGTCCAGGAATGGTCGAGAGCTGAGTGATCCAACTTCTGTTCCTCACCGCCCTGAGCTCGTGAGGGCTCTGGAGAGATGGAGTGGGAGCACGGCCTGGCTTCCCTGAGCCGGGGGATGCTGTGGGGAGTGATTGCCTTGGCAAAGGTCCTCATCCCAACCCATCGCCCACGGTGCAGCGCCTCCAGGAGAAGCTGGGGAAGGACAACCAAGGGACCACGAGAGGCTCTGGGAGCCTCGGAGGACACCGGGAAAGAAGCTGCAGGGAACTGAAGGAGAGGAACGGCCAAACCGTGACAAAAGGTGCCGAGGGGGGTTTTTTTTTTCCCCTTGGAAAACCCTTTCCAAAAGGGAGCACCAGGACCAGGTGTGGTCTCCATGTGGTTTGGAAGAGGCACAGCCAGGTCACTGCCTCACGGCCGGGTCAGGAGAGCAGCAGGACATGCTCGTGGCAGCCACGTGCTGGGTGGGGATCCGGGTGAAACAGGAATCTGTCCAAGACCAAGGGAGAGGAGCGTGGAGGATTCCTTCCGTTTATTCTGTGCTTGTTTCTCCTTCCGGTGTCTTCTCTGTCTACCTCTTCTTCTCTGCACAGGGCGCAGGGGGCCCTGACTGTCACACGGGAGCAGAAGGATTGGCACAGGGCGAATCCTGCCCTGTGCGGACGGAACGTGGCCTTTGTTTGCTCCTTGCTCCAAAAAAACCTCCAGCCGTCCTGCCTGGACCTCAGCCTTTGGAAAGGCTGGGACCTGGCCGTCCTTCTCCTTGCAGGAAGTCACGTTTCAGCAGGACCAGCCACCCTCGGGAGCCAAGATTTGCCACCTGAGGCTCATGGCAGAGCATCCGTCCCTCTCCTGCAGCTGTGGGAAGGAGCACATCGAGCTCCTGATTTTGGGTTGTGGAAAACCTGTGGAGCAGAGAAAGAGATGGAGGGAGAGACGGTCTCAGGCAGGAAACAGCAGGAAAAACTGACTGAAATCCATCCACGTGCACCTCGGAATTGGCCCGGCTGCAGCTCTGTGGTCACTGAGCTGCTCCCAGACCTGGGCAGGACGTGCTGGTACTGGACTGTGGGAGCCCCATCTCAGACCTTCCCTGTTGGGCTTCCAGCTGCACAACCAGTTTCCCTCAAGTGCAATCCTATTTATTTATTTATTGTTCTCGCTGCTTGATGTGAAGCTGCTAAAGGAGCCCCCTCCCCACAAACACCCAGGGCTGCGTGAGGGCACGAACAGATAGGGGAGGACGCAGGGACACCAGACCAGGAGCAACCTTCTGGTGAAGGTGTCCTGCTGTGCTGGGGGGATTGGACTTGGTGGCCTTCAAGGGTCCTTCCAACCAAAACCACTCTGTGGTTCTGGGAGATTGGAAAAGGGTGTCCCATCCCTGGAAGTGTCCGAGGATGGCTGGGTGGAGCTCTGAGCACCCTGGGATAGTGGAAAGTGTCCCTGCCCGTGGCAGGGGGTGGAATTAAATGATTTTTAAGGTCCTTCCAACCCAAACCATTCCATGATTCCGTGGACATTGGGTGGGCACACGAGGCAAGAGGAAAAGCTGAGACCAGAACTGCTGTCCCTGGGGTGAAGGTACAATTTTGATCTTTCAAGGACTAAGAGCAAGCTGGGCAGGGCTTTGTTGGGAAGGACAGAGGCTGCAGGGCTCGGCAGTGCCCCTCTATCCCGATTTTCTTCATGCAGGGTCTGTGTCTCTGTGAGAGTTGCTCACCTGGGGGGCTCTCCGGTGCCCTGCTGCTCTCCCACAGCTCCCGTGCTTTCAGGATTCCCTGAAATCCCTTGGCACAGCTCCCAGCTGCTCCAGGAGAACCCGATTTCTCCCTTCCCTCTGAAGTGCTTTGTCCAAACCTGCCGAAGGGAGATATTTCCCAAGAAAAAGCTGTTCCTCAGAGGATTCCTGGCTGGCTCCAGTCCTTTGTTACGTGCTGGAACCACTGTCCTTGGGGTTGTTTAGGTTAGGGACGTGCATGGGGTTGTGGCAGTTCTCTTTCTCCCCAGTCCCCGATGTGCAAGGTTCCAGTATGGAAGGGATGAAGCCGATACGATCGTTTCCCAGCCCAAAAGCAGGGATCTGCCGGCTGCTGCCTTGCAGAGCTGTCCAAACCCCTCTGCCCGTGACCCTTGAGGCTTGCTCCGTGGATCCCATTCACTGGTGGATCTATTTTTAAGCGCCCTGACCCCGGGGTTGTTGCGCTGTCCCCGGGGAGGTGGCTCCGTGCTCCTTGGCAGGAGCTGCTGGGAGTTTCCCACCTGCGTTTTCCCCTGGAAACCTCCTTCCATTTTTCCCGGTGCTGCTCCTCAAACACCTGCTGTTGGTTTTGTCCTGCCGCTCGGCCAGTGCTCCTCTTCCCCTTCCAAGAACCTTCCTGGCTCCCTGATTGCTGCTGCTCCCTGTCCTTCCCGTGGCTCGGCACAGGACGAGCCTGGGCATTAATGAGTCTGTCAGGGGTCCAAACCCACCCCTGGAGCAGCCTCTGAGCTGCTTCCCTCCCTTGTGTGGGGTGCAGGGAAGGGGCAAACGGAGCCAAAATGGATCAGTGTTGGCACTGAGCACTCATATCCCGAAATATCGGGAAGAAATCCTTCCCCGTGAGGGTGGGGAGGCCCTGGAATGGATTTCCCAGAGAAGCTGTGGCTGCCCCATCCTTGGCAGTGTCCAAGGCCGGGTTAGAGCACCCTGGGATAGTGGAAGGTGTCCCTGCCCGTGGCAAGGGGTGGGAATTAAATACTCTTTAATGTCCCTCCCAACCCAAACCATTCCGGGGTTCTGTGATCCCGTGGGGAGCAGTCCCTGGTAGGGACGAGCGCACGGCCACAGTCCAGCTCAGCACAGCCCGGCCTGAGCACTGGCACTGGGGGTGCTCCAGTATTCCGTGTGCAGCTGGACTGGGAACGAGTGTGGGACAGGGAACTGTGGTCTGTCCTGCCTGGAAATGGCACCCACGGGCTGGAGATGCCGCTCTGCGTGGAAGGAGAGCTGCGGGGAGCTGGGAGCGCGCGGGGAGCCGGCGTGGGGAGCCGTGTGTGCAGCCGAAGCACCGTGGGGAGGGTCAGAGCTCTGCTCCTGTCACCGAACAAATCGTTCCGATAAATAAACGATGGAAGGTCCTGCTCTTCCCGCTCTTCTTTTCCGCGGGTGGCACCGCAGGGAGGGGCTGCGCCTGGCTGGTGGGGACACAAGGATGGCAGGGCACTTTGGGAAGGGCTGTGGCTGCCGGAGGGAGAGGCTGCACGCAGGCAGGATAACCAGGGGGTTCGAGACACAGAGTGCGGCGGAGAAGGTGGCAGAGCCTCTCCGTGGATTCCTGGGGCTGGTGGGTGATGGGTGGCGATAACTCCAGGTGGGAATGGGCTGCGGGACCAGGCTGGAGAGGACCTGAGCTACAGCAGGGCAGCGGGCGTGGGGCTGCAGGAGGAGGACAGGAAGGAACCAAGGAGGAGGAAAAAAGAGGGTGAAAGGCGATGAAGAAGGTGCTGAGCCCCCCAAGGGTTTCACAGGATGACAGCAGAGGAATCTGGAGTCCCCTGTGTGACCCTGGGCTGTCCTCTGGGCTGGTTCTTCACCCAAATCCCAGATCAGCTCCTTAATTCCTCCTCTCCACCCGAGCAGTGGTGGAGGGTGCACCCACCGGGGCACGGTGGCAGTGCCAGGGATGACCCAGGGCAGGGTGGCAGTGACAGCGGTGACTGGGGCAGGGTGGCAGTGCCAGCCTTGCAGCTTCCAAGCAAGGAAAGAATCAAAATGACACATTTCCAGCTGAATTCATGACGAGACAATTAATCACCCCGAATAAAACCAGTGGAGATCCTGGAGAGCCCTAATCCACAGGGATGCTCCAGGCAGCAGCACCCTGGGGGTTGGCACGGCTCTGGCAGGAGCTGCAGGCAGCACTGCCGGGGGAATTTGGGAATTTCCTCACAGCACAGCCTGAAAAACTGCACGGATCCCTGTGGAGTCATCCCCTGCTTTTTAGTGCCAGTGAGAACCCCCAAACTCAGTAGCTCAGCCCTGCTGCCTGAGGACACTCCCAAAGTCACCTCCTGTGCCACCCACCCACATCAGAGCCTTGCCCAGCCCCTGAGGCCTCCAGGATGGATTTTCTGCAGCTCCCAGCCTTTGAATCTGGATTTACAGAGCTCTGGGGTCAGCCCTTGGTTTTGGGACTGGATAAACCCTGAGCCTGATTTGCCAAGAGCCCGCACAACTCCAGACATCCCAGGAGGTGTCCAAACATCTTCCTCAAGTTCCTAAAGCTTGAGAGCAAGGAGCTGCGAGGAGACGATTGCAGCACACCGCTGCAATAAACCCTTTCTTCATCCTTTCATGGTCCGAGGTATGAACATGAATTACGGCAGCTTCAAACCTCCCGAGAGCAGCGTTTCAAATCGCTTTCTTGAGCGGCTGCTAAAGAGCATTGTTAAGCCGAGGTGTCAGCGCTCGCTGCCTGAATGAGGCTGTTTTACGAGGCACTTTAATCCTTCCAGGAACCCAGCGACCGCTTTCCCACCCGCAGATCCACTTCTTGCTCCTTCTTTTCTCTCCCTGTTTGTTCCCCCGGGGCTCTGGCGCCGTCACCTCTGGCAGCCTCGGCGCTTCCAGATGTGAACGGGTTCCTAAAATCCCCCACGTCTGGCCGCATTTGGGGCCACCTGGAGAACAGCAGAGGCTGCAGGGGAATCAGGGGCTCCTCTTGAGACTGCTGCGATTTTTAGGGTCATTTTGTCAGCAGGGCTGCCAGCCCTCTGCAATCCCTGTGGGACGCCTTCCTGTGGTGCCCTGTGGCTCCTGGGCATGGATTTTGCTGGAGGATGGAGGAGGATTGAGGGGCTGTGCCCTCGAAGAGCCACGGTCACCCCGAGGCACAGCCACACCCCATCGGGGTGATCCTTCATCTCTCAGCATCCTTTTAAAATCCTGCTTTGAAATAAGCAGCAGGTCCTTTCCCTGCTTTCTCTATTTCCCTTTAGGGAGATGTTTCCTTTTCCCTGCTTTCCCTATTTCCCTTTTGGGAGATGTGTCCATTTCCCTGCCTTCCCTACTTCCCTTTTGGGGGATGTGTCCTTTTCCCTGTTTTCCCTATTTCCCTTTTGGGGGATGTGTCCCTTTCCCTGCTGCCTTGACCCCAGTATCATTCCTGAGGCACAAACTAATTTCTGGGTCTCACAGCCACAATTATTTCAATTCAAAAGGCACAAATCCCAGCAAATACTGGATGAACCAGCCCCGAGCTGGTGATTTACCAGCATTTTGATTGCTACAGGAGAATGTTGAATTCCCAGGTGCTCTGGGTTGGTCTCCATGGAAATTGGTAGGAACCTTTGGATTGCACAGTCCTGGCGCTGAGGTTTTGTCTCATCAGCTGAGGATGTGATGGGGGCTGCTCTGCTTTGCTGTTTGTGTCCCTGAAATTCCCGATGAAAATGGGAATTTTCAGCCCAGGCTGTCACCTGCCAGCAGGAAACGAAAAACAGGAAGGAGGGGCGGTGCAGAAATGGAAATTACGGCCATTAAAGCACAAAAAATCCCATCAAAATAAATCTGAGCATTATAAACACCCGGCTGCTTCATCCATGCTGCTTCTCCAGAGCTTGTTGTGGCTGGAAACTGGAAAAGCAGGGACTCACCCCGTGCTGCTGTTAACCATTAACCGCTCTGCTGCAGGTTCTGGCTGCAGCCTGCACGGAGAGCCCGTGTTCCGAGGAGCGAATCTCCCTTCAAAGGTCACCCAAGCCAATGGAAAAGCTGGACGGGAGTCCAGGGATGCAGGTGACAACGAGCTGTGTTTGCAATGGCACCCAGGCAACCGAGCAGGGAGCTCCAGGTGGCCCCAGGTGGCCCCAGGTGGCCCCAGGTGGCCCCAGGTGGCTCCAGGTGTCACAGCAGCCACGTGGGAAAGGGGCTGGGCCTGGAAGCTCGGGATCTAAAGAGTCAAGAAGGGATGAGGAGGGGAATAAAGACAGGCAGAGGGGACATCCCAGAGGGAGCAACAGCATCCAAAGGGATCCCTGGTTCGGCAGAGGTCAGGGAAACGTCGGGAAACGAGGGCCGAAGGAAAGGGGGATTCTTCATCAGGGACAGGCAAAGAGGGATGGGTTCAAGAAAGAGGGGAAATTTGGGCTGGATATTGGGAAGGAATTGTTCCCTGGGAGGGTGGGGAGGGGCTGGGATGGAATTCCCAGAGAAGCTGTGGCTGCCCCTGGATCCCTGGAAGTGCCCAAGGCCAGGCTGGACGGGGCTTGGAGCAGCCTGGGACAGTGGGAGGTGTCCCTGTCCATGGAATTCAAGGATCTTTAAGGTCCCTTCCAACCCAGCCCTCTCCATGGTTCCCTGGCTCTGGGACCAGCCCACAGTGGGATAAACTGCCTCTCTAGATGGGATATTTTCCCCTGAAAGAGCTGTGCAGCAGCTCAGCTGGAAACCTCTGCCTCCATTCCGGCCAATCCCGGCCGCTCTCCACAGCCTTTTCCATGGATCCACGGTGGCACAGACACGGGGACCTGGCTCTTTGCCCTGCCCCTGAGCTGGGAACAGCAAGGGAAGGTTCTGTGTTTTGTTTGTCAGCTTTGAAAAATCATTTCAGATGTTTGTTTCGAGAAAACAAAGTCCCAGCCCCGTGGTGGCTTGGTTCCCCTTTCCAGCGGGAGGGAGTGCACTGACCCGGGGATTGCTCCACTTCCTCCCGCCCTCCTTCAGCTGCACAAGCGCTGTGATTTTGATGGCTTCTAAACAGCAGAGGAGGGGGTGGGGGAGACATGAGAACACCCTCGGCATCATCTCCGCGAGTGCATTCCAGGACGGAGCAAACAAAGAGGAAATTAAATTTTATACTTTTCTTTTATCACCCAAACCAAAGCGAAACGAATGCGTCAACCCAAAATGAAATTTTCCCTGTTTCAGAAGCCTCCCCCAAGAAAGTGTGATCAGAAAGGCTTTTTTTTTTTTTTTTGAGAAAAAAGATGGATTTGATGGAATCGGACTCTTTGATCCCCAAATTGTGGCTAAGCAGGGTGGAAGGGCACTTCCAGGTCTCCATCCTGTGGCTGTAGTTGGATATTTCCTGCTGGTCCTTGTGCAAACTCCGGATGGACAGGCCCAGATCCTGTGGGTGCAGAGCTCACCTGGAGCCCCGGGAGCGTGGCTGCCACCTCCAGCCGTCTCCCAGGACAAGGAGGGGGTGACAAACCCGTGGCACTCTGAGGGACGTGCTCCTATCTTCGCTCTCAGCCCCGCAGGCAGCGCTCTCGGGGCGCTGTCACGCCGTCCCCTGGGTGGCATTTCCAGCACGAAGCGTCCCCTCAGGTGCCCAGGGGCGATCTGGCAGCTGGCAGACTTGGCTTTCCTCTTGGCATGCGGTTTGTTTGTCATGGGAGCTCTGGTCATGTTCCCCTGAGGGCTTTGGGAGATAAATAAAGCACCTGCCAGGCAGGAGGGATCTCTTTCTGCAGCAGCCGTTTATCCTTCATGGCTTTTCCTAGGATTTATTGCCTGGCTTTTCTTCTGGAGCAGAAAAACTCGGAGGTGCCTGGAAAATCTCCCTTCGGCCTGGTTTTGGGGGGCGTTTCTTGAAACCAAACTGGACCTCCCCTCTCATTTAAATGGTTGTAAATCCCACATCGCTCCAGCCCCTGCAGGACTCACGCACAGCCAAGATCACGCACAGATCCCAAAGCTCTGCTTTTTCCTGGAAACCTCTCCCAAGACCTCCCATAACCCAACTTCCAGGGCCCCTTCTCAGGGGATTAATAGAGGGCAGAAAAAGGAGCCTGACTCACTGTGCCCTGCACCTGCGGCTGGAATTCCCCCCAGGCTCACTGGCAGGGCATGGCAGGGCTGATTTTCCATCTGCTTTTCAGGATTAACCCCCCCCAGGGCAGTGCCCGGCTCCATCCTGCCACGGGCAGGTGTCTCTGTGGTGACAGAAGTGTCCCTCACGCCTGGCCTGGGACCTGGGGAACGTAGCAGGGGGTCCCAGCAGCTTCACCCACACAGACATCCCTGTTTTCCTCCGTTTCCCCCCACCCTCGATGGTTTTGAGGCAAAAACATGGAAAATCACCAGGAGTTCTGCGTGGGAATTTCCTTGCAGAGAGCTGAGCTGTGTGTGGATTCCCAGCCCAAGCGCAGGGATAAATCCCAGTGGGAGATGGATTCCTGCGTTTTGGTGATTAATGCAGCCTCCAGCAGCATCAAATGCTTCTGCTGATGCAGGGGAATTTGTAAGCAAGAGGATCATTTGCTGCGTCAGAGACTGAATAACGGTTCTTTCAACCCTCTCATAAATAAATTAAATTAAATTAATGGAAGTGGTCATTCCCCCCATGCCAGGGAATCCCTAAGTGTCCAAGGCCAGGCTGGGATAGTGGAAGTGTCCCTGCCCGTGGAATGAGACGATCTTTAAAGTCTCTCCCAACCCAAACCATCCCATAATTCCGTGATTTCTAAAGAGGGAGCTTTAGTCTGGTGAAGCCTTGTAGGGAGAGAGTGCGACAAGAGCAATAAAGAGGCTCTGACATTAAATCACATTAATTGCAACATAATCTTGCAAATGCGTTGCTGGCTGCCAGATCTGCTCATCCCAGGAGCAACTGCACTCCCACATCCCTTCCCCAGGAGCTCATTCCTCGCGTAAATCACAGCGGGGTCCTTCTTCAGCTGCGAGGATTCCTCCTGCTTCTGCATTTTTTGTGGTAGTTTCTGGTTTAAAACACGCTCCATCCCTCTGTTAGGTGCTTTTTCCCGTTTTTTTCCTGGATCAAGCAAAGCATGATCCCACCAAATCCCTGCTCTGCGTGGAGCCAAAGCCCAGCTGCCCATGGAAAGGTGCCCGCGGTCAGTTTAGGTCCTGCCACGCAAAAATCAGGGGGGTTGTGGCCTAATTACGGACATAAAAAGTGAGGTAATTCCAAAAGTAGCTCTTGTGGGTGGGCACACCCTGTCCCGGGCAGTGGGGCAGAGCCAGGCTGGAGCCCCCAGGCCAGGCAGGTTTTGGGGTCTCAGCCTCTCAGTGGGTTCGACATCAAAACCCACCCCTGGAACTCGAGGGCTCGGTCAGGTCAGAACATTTGTGGGGATATTCTGCTTTGCCCAGCAATAAAATATTGTTATAAAATGTATATAAAATAAAATTATATGTATATAAAATATATAAAATATTGCTCAGCAATAAAACCCCACAGGACCCCGGGAGCTGTCTCAGTGGGCGAGGGGAGTCTCCATGTGCAGACACCGAGCTCCTTTCCCTCCCCGCCCTGGGAAAAGCCCTCTCCCTCTCCCTGGGAATGGGCAAAGCTCGAGATGACCCCACCAGAGCCAAAACCTGCACGGAAGAGGCCAAACCCAACCCCACAGAGCCCATGCTGGCACTGGGTGGGACGGGGGGCTCGGAAGCTGCTTTCTCATCCTGGCTTCCCACAAAACCCACAACTTTCCCTGAGCCCTGCTCCAGCAGACCTCACTTGACATGGAATTCCGTGCACCAGGCAGGAGTCTCTGTTTCCCAAAATACCCCTGACAGGTGCCCTTAAAATCCTGGCACCAGAGTGACACCACCGAGCGAGATCCCAAAATGGATTTCATCCCTTCAAGCCCAGCCAGATGCAGCCCCGGACCTCCAGGTCATTTTTATTTGTGCAGCTTCTCTCAGGGACTGGAGAGCAGGAACATCCCCGTGCCCACAGCTCCCGTGTGGCTGCCAAGGCACAGAGCTCGGGGCCGGGGCGAGCTCTGGGTTAATTAAAATTATCAGAGAGGTTTCTCTGCCCTAATTAAGGTGCAAACAAACCCAAAGTCAACAGCAGAGATTTTTATTTGACAGTAAATGTGAGATGCAGAGGGATGGGCAGTGTTTGGATGGATGGATGGATGGAGGGAGGGAGGGATGGATGGATGGATGGATGGATGGGTGGATGGATGGATGGATGGATGGATGGATGGATGGATGGATGGATGGATGGATGGATGGATGGAGGGAGGGATGGATGGATGGATGGATGGATGGATGGATGGATGGATGGATGGATGGATGGATGGAGGGATGGGTGGATGGATGCATGGATGGATGGATGGATGCATGGATGGATGGATGGATGCATGGATGGATGGATGGATGGATTCCCAAAGGGAATCTGGAAGGCAAAGCACTGCATGGCACTGGGGTTTTTGGGATTTCTTTCCAGTGCTGCCAAGAGGAAATTTGGAACATCAACTCGATCCCCTCCCGCCTTTTGTCTTCTGAATTCTCCTGCAAAGGCAGGAAGCTCTCTCCAAGACAAGCTCCAGGTTTTCCAACTGTTATTGTCCCTAGGGATGCCATCCACAGGCAGAGAGGGATTTTGTGATCCTCTGCCTCCGCTGGAACCTGTCCTGTCCCCTCCCCTCCAGCCTGGCATTTCTGGGCAGGGCCAGCTCAGGCTGCAGGAGCTGCAGGAGCAGCCCTGCCTGTGGTGGCTGTGGGGACCCCAGAGGTGACAGTGGCACAGGGTGGTGGCTGTGGGGACCCCAGAGGTGACAGTGGCACAGGGTGGTGGCTGTGGGGACCCCGGAGGTGACAGTGGCACAGGTGGTGCATCAGCTGTGTGGTCACACAGGGCGTGAGTCCTTCAGAGCTGCGGGATTTCATCCAAAGGCCACAGGGGAATTCCTCATTTGTAAAATGTCCTGTGCTCCACAGGGAAAAAGGAAAAAAAATCCCCGGCAACGTAACTGAAGCCAACCCAATCTCCGACTGCAAATCCCATCGAGTTTCCCTGTTAACCACAGGCCTGGAGAACATTGGATTGAGTCATTCACGGCGCTGAATCGATGGGAAGCTTCTGGAGTGACTCCCAGCAGCAGTTTGTGTTTGCAGAGAGGTGAATATTGGTGCTGCCCAGTGCTGCAGTGCCACTCCTGCCACAGTCGGGGCGTGGGGGTGACACGGGGCGTGGGCCACCGGGGAAGGGTCCCCACAGCGTGGCAGCTGTGGAAAAGCGCCCTGGAAAGAGGTGGGAGGCTGTTCCGTGGGGTCACAGAGCACAACCCACAGGTGTTCCAGGGCTGCTGGTAACAGAACCCACAGCACCGGAGGGTCTCAGGGTGGGATGAGCTGGAAGGGACCTTAAATTCATCCCATTCCACCCCTGCCGTGGGCAGGGACACCTCCCACTGTCCCAGGCTGCTCCAAGCCCCATCCAGCCTGGCCTTGGACACTGCCAGGGATCCAGGGGCAGCCGCAGCTTCTCTGGGAATCCCATCCCAGCCCCTCCCCACCCTCTCAGGGAACAATTCCTTCCCACCTCGCCATCCATCCCTGCCTTCTGTCATTGTGAAGCCATTCCCTGTATCCTGTCCATCCATCCCTTGGCAATTGTCTCTCTCCATCTTTCCTGTGGCTCCTTCAGGCACTGCAAGGCCACAATGAGGTCACCCCAAAGCTTCTCCTCTCCAGGCTGAACAATCCCAGCTCTCCCAGCCTTTCCTCCCAGCAGAGCTGTTCCATCCCTCTGATCCCCTGGTGCCTCCTCGCCCGGGACCAAAGGATGCTCTCCCCATCCCTCTGCTCTCTCCATTCCCAGGGTCAGGCTCTCAGCTCCCTCACCTGGACCCGCTGCCCACCCCACAGAGAACTGCAGGCAGACTTCGACCTGTCCTGGGACTGTGCAATGAGCAAGACAACTTCACTTTGACGATTTCAGTCGCGTTTGCAGGTTTAGAGCAACCAATTCCGTCCCTTTTTTCCACTGCCAGAAGGAAAGTCCCAGGGAATCGGAGTGATGCAATCCCTGAATCATCCTGCGAAGAGCAGGGGTGGGCGAGTGCTGGGTGTGAATCACACAGCTCCTAATTGCAGCCCCCGCTCGCTCGGCAGCCAACTGCCCAGGCTGTTGTTTGCTGTCCTATTTTTCCTTTTCTTTGCCCATTTGACAGTGGTTGTTCATTACAGCTCTTTTTTTTTAATTTGGACTTTCTGAGCCTGCTGCCTTTGGCTCAGGGGGTGCCAGGAATTTTCTAATGAATTTGCCCCCAGATAGAGAGGAACGAAAGAGCCAGAGGAGAGGGTTTGATTTCCAGCCTCTGGGAGCGTTTCATAAACAGCTCAGCTGATTAAAAAGACAAGGGTGCTCTTTTAATAGCAGGTTTTGTCAGGGTTCAGCTAATTAATTTCAGAGGAAAATGGAGCATTTTGGAAAAGCAGCCACTTGAGCTCCTTTCTCTGCTCAGCTTCTCTTTGGCTTCGTGATAAAATTTCCGTGTCTCATTTGAAGGGAGTTGGAAGTTAAGGGTGGTTAAGGTGCCTTCCAGCCTGGCCAAACCTCAGGCTGCTGCCCAAATCCCTGGGAAATGCGGGGAGGGTGGGAACGGGGAGCTCTCTGCATCCCGCAGGATAACACAGAGGAAAAGTGGCTGGCAAATAAAGGAATTCAGTTTAACTCCTCCTGTCTCGTCCTGCAGCACTCGGGGCTCCCTGCTGCTAAGGAATCAGGCGTGAGAAGGGAATGGAGAGATTGGCCGTGGAAAACTGGGATTTATGCAGTGGGGAGAAGCAGCAGGGAGTCTGTGTGACCTCCCAAAGGTGAGGGACCAACCCCATCCCCAGTTTTGCTTGGTTTTCCCTGGAATCCTGATCAACCCCCCGCTCTCCCAGGGCTGGGAAACACCAGGACGAGCGAGGCAGTGCCAGGCGGGGGGAGCTCAGCAGAGCCCAGAACTCCTTCCCTGGGCACCAAAAAATCAGGGTATTGCACCCAGCAGGTCCTGCTGGATAAAACCAGGTCCGTTCCTGCAATCTCCACCTCGTCCCTGCTGCCCTCCCCTTGTGAAATAAATGTCTGTTTTTGTGCTCGGCCTCTGCCTGTTCCCCACGTACTGCCGGGGAAATGAAGAGCTGTGTTTATTCCAAGTGGCTTTATTGGAGCGTCAGGAAGCACAAATCAGTTCCCAAACGAAGTCCTGTGGTTCCCCAGGAGTCAGAGCTGACAAACACGGAGATTTGCTGGGTTAAATTAATGGCAAGGCAACATAAAAGGCAAGGCAGGCCATAAAATGAGTCAGGTACAATAAACTCCCTAAAATTCAGAGCTCAGCAGTAAATAACCAGCAGAGGGGTTTTAAAAATCAACGTGGAAAAGCAAATTCTGGGAAGGCCTGAGTGCGTTTTGCCGTGGAGGAGTCGCTCCTGCCTTTGCTGCCCGCGGTGGGGGCTGCAGCAGGGGGGCACTGGCGGAAATTTCACAGCAAAATCTTCCACTTTTCCAGATGTTTTGAGGAGAAGAAAATTCAGATTTCCTCGTGTCCTCCACTGCTGCTGGTGGGACCAAGAGCTGGGGCTTCCCTCTCCGGTTGCGGTTTCCTGCAGAGCTTGGGAAATGCCGATTTTTGGCAAATAAATGAACGGAAGAGATCAAGCCCTGGGCAAAAGGGAGCAGAGCGGTCACCGCCCACCCCGCAGGACTCCCAGGCACCTCGGGAAGCATCACCCAGGGCTGGAAAGGTGATGTCCGGCTGGGAATCACCCGGGAATGCCGCCCTGGGCAGGCGGGGTGTGGCACAGGGGGATGTTCCCTTCCCTCTGCTGGAAGCAAAAATATGAATTTTCTCTTTTCCCTCCTTCCCCAGAGATACTCTCTGTCTTCTTTTATGAGTTTAACTAATCCCACCTCATTTTCGCGTTGCAGTGAGGTTCTCTCCTAAGTGGCTGTTCCCACTGGAGCTGTCCTGGAATGTCCCCAGCAGCCACCTCAGGTCGCTGCTCATCCCCAGTGACAGGGACGAGCTGCCCCAAGCGCGGCTCTCACCCAGGGCAGCACCTGGGGCTGAGCTCGCTGAGCATTTTCCCACCTTCTGTGAGGCTGCCCCGGCTTTTCCCACCGCTCCTCTATCCTCTAATTAACTAATGAGGCGTGATGAGGCCGTGAGGTGCACGAGGAGTGACAGGGCCACCGAGGGTGGCATTTCCCTGGGGTGCCCTGACGGGATTTGGGAGGGGATGCGGTAATAAACACTGCGCCGGGAGCGCTCGGAAAGCCAGAATCGCTCAGAAAGACTCAAAATTCTTTAACCCCGTGGGTTTTCCTGCATTCCCCAGCGGCCGCTGCTGGAAGGAGGGGTGGGAGGAGATCCTGCTTTTCTGGGGGTCTGTCCCTCCTCAGGGCAGTGGGACACAGGCTTTGTTAACCCCTTTTTATTTTTGAGGATGTGGCTAAAACTCTCCTGGAATGTTCTAGGCTTGGAGCTAATAAAGCTCTTCCACACAAATTAAGTTACAGGTTCATCCCTTTGGGTTTCATCGCTGTTTGTTTGTGAAACTCAATCCAATGATGCATAATAACAATAATAACAATAATAATAGTAATAATAATAATTAAAGGTTGGCTGACGAGCAGGAAATCCATCCCTGTCTCCTGGGCACTCACTAAATATCAGTCACTTTTTAAAACTCCGTTGGTTTTTTTATAAACATGTAATTATTGTCTAACTAAAACTGAATTAACAGGTTCGGCTGAGGTGGGCCTGGATGTGCAGCAGCTCTGGCTGCTGGAGGTGATTTCTACAGGCTCCAGCTTGGGCTGGGAGAGATCCAGAGGTTGGGAGCAGCTCCTTGCCATGGTAACCCCTTCCCACCTGCCAGCCCTGGCTGCGTTTTTCTCAGGCAGGCTCTGAGTTTGTGGTGCTGCCCCTCAAAAACTCATCAACCACTGAGTGAGGCCCCAGCCTTCCCAAGAAATCCTGCCTGCACCTGGAGACCATGGAGAAAATGCAGAATTGCCTCTTCAGAGTGAAGATTTTGGCACCGAGCTGGTGGAAGAGAGCAAATTGAACTAAATATTAGGAAGAAATTGAGGCCCTGGCACAGGGTGCCCAGAGAAGCTGTGGCTGCCCCTGGATCCCTGGCAGTGTCCAAGGCCAGGTTGGATGGGGCTTGGAGCAGCCTGGGACAGTGGAAGGTGTCCCTGCCCATGGCAGGGGGGGAATGGGGTGAATTTAAGGTCTCTCCCACCCCAAACCAGTCTGGGATTCTGGGATATTGGCACACAAACCTGGGTTGGCAGGCGGACGGATGCCAGAGCGATTTCACATCCCCACAGCTCCCAGGAGCAATTCCAGTCCCCCTTTTCTGCCGCTTCCCTCTCCTTCCTCTCCCACAGCGCTGCTCTGCCTGTCAGATTTTGGGAAGTGAACCCAAAACAAGGCAGAAATCCAGATGCTGGGAGAAAATCCCGCTCTTCCAGGGATGGAGAGGATTTTCAGGAAAGCCTGGGGAGGGGAGGACCGGCACTCACACAGCAGCAGCTGGCCCAGGGACACCCCTTTGTCCCGATCGTGGTTCGTGTTTATTTTTCGTATCAGCCAAGGCCTCTCAGCCCTGGTTTGAGGGCAGGGAAAAGGAAAGGGCTCGTTTCCCTAAATCCCACAGGAACGGCAGCTGTGGTTTGGCAGGGCTGGGCTGGGAATGCTGCGAGAGCCCAGCCGTGTCTGGGAGGCTGCTGAGGGAACGGCCTTTAGCCTGGAGAGCGGGAAATATTAATGAGCTGTTAATTAGCCCCGGCTTTCTCTCACACCCTGCACTGGTGCAAAGGTTTGGGCCAGGGGGTGCCGGCAGCATCTCGGCCACCCAAAAGAAGCATGAGCAGGACAAAATTCGGTGGAATTTTGCTGTGACGTCACTGAAGTGACATCTGCTGAATTCCACAGGCAGCAGCCTTCCTGCCAAAAAGTAAATCACCAGAGGTCCAGCAGGATTTGCAGAGTGTCCAGTAGAGACTCTTCCCTAAGTGTCCCTTCGGTTTTCATCTTTCCAGGTGAAAATACAGCAAGATCAAGGGATCTCCAGTCGGAGATAAATTCAGAGAGAGCAGAGGGACACATCGTGAAGTGCTTTGTGCCACTGAAGTGCTTTTTTAGGGCAGGTTTGGAAAGAATTTGAGAACAAACCAGCTCACGCCTGGTGATTTAGCAAAACAGCATCAGGAAGATTTCAGAAGAAAATCAGTCAAGCCCGGCAAAGGATCTTTGAGGAGGAGTTCAGGCGATGCTGGAAGGAAGGACTGAGAGAAGGCAGGACAGGGACAAAGCATCCCCAAAGCTTCTGGGGTGCCAAATAACTCCCAAAATAGGCCCAGAAGACAGAGATGGCTCTGAAGGTGATGAGACACCTGCCAGGTTTGGCTTCCCAGGGATGCATCCCTGCCCCTCAGGTGCTCTGCCACCACCGGAGCACACAGCTCATCCTTCTGCCACACCATGAGGTAAAAAAGGGAAAACCCAGCTGATGGGTCAGGGAAACCTGGGAGAGACTCCTGATGCTCAGGAGTCATAGGGGAATGAATTAAATCCTTCCCAAAGCACTGGAGGAAGGGTTTTTTTAACCTGATTAATATTGTACGAATAGTTCGGGATCAAGCCTGGCTTAAATCTCGGGCAGGGCTAAGAAAAAGTCGTGCTGCCGTTAAACAATCAGCTGCAAGGAGCTGAGGGTGTCCCAGGGAGGATTAAACCCCACAACCAGCCCATAAATCCCGCAGCTGCTGCTCCCCACACGCCAGCGTGGGTTTGTGCTCAGTGTGGCCCCGGTGCCGTGGTCAGAGCAGGTGCAAAAGAAAGAAAAAAACCCCAAACAAAACAGCAAAAGAAAAAAACCACCCCATAACCAGAGCACGGAGGGGGTTTGGTTACGTAAGGATTTATTCCTCCTTCCTCAAAACCCATCTGCTGCTCAGGAGCTCATTTCTGTGTGCTCGTCCTGGTTCCTGGACTGCATTCCAAGAGTCTCCATGGCCAAATGCGGAGTCTTTTTAATTTCCCTCCCCTCTCCTGCAGTGTGACGGGAATTGCTGGCATTGTGCTCGTCCTCAGTGCTGTGGAGAGACGAGACCCTGGTGCCAGTTTTCCTGCCTCTTTCTTCCCAGTTTTTCTGCCTGTTCCTGCCTTTTTCCTGCCAGTTTTCCCTCCTGTTTCCTGCCTTTTTCCTGCCTGTTTTCCTGCCTGTTTCCCACCTGTTTTTCTGCCTGTTTCCTGCCAGTTTTCCTGCCAGTTTTCCTGCCTGTTTCCTGCCCTTTTCCTGCCTGTTTCCTGCCAGTTTTCCTGCCTGTTTCCTGCCTGTTTCCTGCCAGTTTTCCTGCCTGTTTCCTGCCCTTTTCCTGCCTGTTTCCTGCCAGTTTTCCTGCCTGTTTCCTGCCTGTTCAGCTCAAGAAGGGAGAAGAGGGAGAGGAGCAGCAGGGAAGTGACTCTGGATGGGGAATAGTGAGCCCAGGTACAGAAGTAATTCCCAGCGGGGATTTGAATCTTCTTGTGCCGAGGTGCCATCAGGCAGGGGGCAGTCCCGGAGCTGCCACCTCTGCTGGCACTGCCCACAGTCACCTGCGTGTCCCTGGGACAGGGTGAGCTCTCAGGGCAGGGCCAGCAGCACTGCAGGAATTCCAGGCCAATTCCAGGTGTTTCCATCCCAACGCACCCCAGCGCAGAGAGGGAAATTCTATCTAAGTCCCTGCAGCCACAGTTGGTGACTCCTGGCTCTGGCTCAGCCTCAACCCCTGCTCCTCCTCCCCGCCATACATATTTATGAGCCCAATTATCCCTGAACAAGCAGGTTGCTGTGCAAATAAATGAGTTTTAATCTAAATTACCCAGTTTACACACTCCCCCCAGCTCTGCTGAGCAGAACAGCTGGTGTTTACCAACTCCTCATTACCGATCCAGGCAACACCAGGAGAAGCTGCCCAGAGAGGAGTGGCCACCTCTGAGATAAGCCGAGCTCCGGGTTTATCTCTGCTCCTCCACATCAGGTCTCTCCCCCAGCCCAGTTTGCACCACTGTGCCATGAAGGAATGATGAAAAAATCTCTGCTGGTAACGACTGTTACTGCTGGGTGCTGTATTTCTGCAGGAAAGAGGCATTTCCATGAAAACCCGAATAAATCCAGCTCTCTCTGCCCATATCCGTATTTCCATTTATCAGCATTTCCTTTCCTCCTCGTTCCACGGGAGGCTCACGCCAGCGCTCAGATGATGCAAGAATTATTCCTGCTGTGGTATTTCCACTGTCCAGGAATGAACATATGTGAGAGAAATCCAGCCCCTCGTTATTCCAGGCCTTAAACGGCCCCCTGAGGCGTTCAGCAAACACGGGATCACAGTGCCAGCGCTGGGGTTTGCGTCAGGACTGGGAGTGCTGGTGCCTGGAAGGTCAAACTGGGCAAGGATTGGAGCAGCAAAGCCAAAGCGGGGATGTTCCTGCAGCTCCCGGCAGGCTCTGGGAGCGCTGGGAAGGAAGGTGCTGCTCTGAGCAGCACGTGCTGCTGCACGTGGCTCCCACCAGGCCTATTTCCAGCCTGGCTGGCTGCAGGGAGCAAGGAAAACTCCCGGCCTGGGCATGGAACAGGCAGTCACAAGTGGCTCAGGAAGGAGTCACAAGCCACGGCACACCTGGTGTCGGAGGAGATTTGATCCATCCTTTCCCTTTCCCCTATTTCTGCCTCCGCCTGTGGAGGAGGAGGAGGACGCTGGTGGTCGATGCCTTCGGCGGGATAATTCCCGTGTTCCCGCATTCCTTCTCTTCCTGGAGCCTTCTCCTGGAGAAGCAGCACAGCTCTGGCCGGGCTCTGCACCCCTCAGCACCTCGAGGGTGTCCCAAAGAATGCCGCAGGAATGAGGGACAGCATCTCCATCCCGGACAGGGTGGAGGGTGACAACCCCCAGCCTGGCTGCTCCAGGAGCTCAGCCACCACCTGGTGACCTCCTCTGGCACAAAGTCCCCAAGTTCCTCCGCCCAAAAAACTGGAGGCTGGAGGGATGGAATAGCCTCATCTTCCCTCGGGCACTGACCCAGGACTTGGTACACGCGAACAACAGCTCTAAATTTCACTGTATTATGGATTTTAATTAGCCCTGGCCACACTGAGCTCTCATCCCACTGCACCACAGCACGTGGGAGCGGGCAGGCGGATGTAGGAAAGGGAAAGTGATCTTTTATGGGATGCTCCCAAGGACGAAGACCTTTTTTTCCCCCCTGCAGGCACCACAAATTTGGTTTGCTGTGATTTAAGGAGGACACATTTGGTTTCAGAGCAGCTCCAGAGTCCCTGCAGATCAGAACATCTCGGACTCCTGGAGCTCGGCTGAGTTAGGCCAGCTCAGACACTGAGCCTGTGTGTTTAAACAAAGCCCTCAGGGCTTCCAGAGCCATCCCAGCTCCTCTCCATGGCCTGATATCCAATTGTCCATCCTCCTCCCGGCACAAAGGTGTGAGACCTTTTCCCCGTGCATGGGAAGAACCATAGGACGTTAAGGGGTTCGAATGGTCCTTGGAGACCATCTAGACTGAAAGAAAAAGGGGAACTGACTGAAAAACTGCTGGAAAGATCCTTTCCTGCCTCGGTGAGGAAGGTTTTGGGGACCCTAGAGCTCGCTGGATTTCACTCAGGATGAAGATTTCCCTCCTCCGGGCCAGGGTCTGAGGCTGCCCTGCAGCACTGGGGAAATGCTCGATAAACAAGCCGTAAATATTCATTGCCCCGGTGACAAACGCCTCGGAGGGATTGGAAGAGGAACCTGAACTCGGCATTTGCGGAGAGAAGAGAGGAAATAAATATTCTGCGTTTAACAATCCCAGGCAGGGCAGCACGGGCGGGGAGGCGAAGGAAGTGGGAGCGGGGTCTGGCTGCGAAACCCCAGGCGGCCACTGGTTGTCAAAGCAAAGAGATGAGCTGGGAAAACTGCTCCTCATTCCCTGAGCTCCAGCCCGGAGCGAGAGCCGGGCCCGGGGTTTGCTCTCGCTGCAAAAATGGGCATTTATTGCTCTCTGGTGGCGAGAGGGGCTGAGCAGCAGAGCTGCACATTCCTGCCGTGTGCCTGCAGAACCACTCAGGTTGGAAAATCCCTCTCAGATCATCGAGTCCGTCACTAAACCATGTCCCCAAATGCCACATCTACGTTTAAACACCTCCAGGGATGGGGACTCCAGCACCTCCCCGTTCCAGCGCTCTTTTCCTATGCTCCTGCTCCACACCCTGAGGTGGGATGGCAGGGCTGGGGTGCGGGTGGGCTCTGCCTCCCCTGAGCAGTTTCTTTCTGCCCCCTGATGAGGTTGAACCAGCCCCTTTCATCCTCCTCACGTCCCTAATCCTGTCTCTCACTGCCAAAAGCTTTGGTGGTGCTTTTCACAGGAGAGGGGTTTGGCAGAGGTGCCATCCCAGACCTCGTGGAGCACACGAGGATAAAAACCAGGCACCAATAAAGGAGTTGCTATTTCAAACACGTTTGGGTCGAGCTGAGCCGCTCCGAGGTGTGGGGCAGCTGTGAGGACAGGCAGGCAAGTGGCAGCACTCCCCTGTCCCCATCCTGGGCAGGGCACTCCGGAACCCCCCAGGAGCTCAGCCCTGCTGCACCCCAGCTCCAGCATCGCTGCTGGGGCCTCATCCTGCCTGGATATCCCACCCTGGACGTGCCACCTCCGCTGCGGGGCACAGCCCTGCTCCTGAAAAACGAGGGCAGGGTCCCAAGTGCTTGGGACGAGGAGCTCAAACCCTTCCAGCTCCTCAGGACTGGTGCAGGACCTCTCCTGGAGAGCACACGGCCCTTGCACAGCGCTGCCGGACGGCTCCCACTGGTGTCCCCAGGCTGGCAGACGGGTCACACCACGTGGCCACCTTCGCTCAGCCAGCGGGGCCGGTCCGTGGCACAGCCTGGCGTGCCCTCAGGTCCCCCTGGGGCTCCGGGGATGGCACCCAGCTTGGCACGGAGCAGGGCTTGCAGCTCCTGGTCTCCCAGCTCGGCGGCTGCGGCGAGGGCCAGCAGGAAGTAGGAGGCTGCATCCTGTTTATCCTGAGCAGAAACACGGGGCAGGCGTCAGGAAGCGGCTTCAGCGGAGGTCACGGGGCAGGGGGGAGCTGGAGCAGAGCCCGGCGGTTCCAGGAGGACCCAGGGACACCTGATTTCACTGGAATGGTGCTGAGCGCCAGCACTTCTTTCCAAATTCCCTTCCCCCCACACCAGAAGATGTGACCTCCGCCCTCAGCTCTCCACCCGAGCCACGGCACTACGGGAAACCTCACTTCTCACCTTCAGCTTGTGCAGGGCCAGGTTCCCCAGATGCCAGTAGACCTTGCAGTAGTACAGGGCCTCTGCCGAGCTCTGCAGCACGGGGGGACGCATAGCCAGGGTCTTCAGGTAGCAGTCCTCAGCCATCTCGTGCATGTGCAGCAGGTCATAGGCTGTGGCCAGGCGGTGGAAGGCAACCAGCTCCTGCAGCTGATCCCCTGGAAAAGAGGTGGGTGGAATCAACCAGCTCCTGCCATGGATCTCCTGGAAAAGAGGTGGGTGGAATCAACCAGTTCCTGCCATGGATCTGGTAAAGACCTGGGTGGAATCAACCAGTTCCTGCAATGGATCTCATGGAAAAGAGCGGGGTGGAATACAAGCAGCTCCTGCGACTGATCTGGAAAAGAGCTGGGTGGAATGCAGCAACTCCTGCCATGGATCTCCTGGAAAAGTTGCTGATCCAGCTCAATCTATCCCCAGCCCTGCTGAGCCACTTTGGAGGCATTTTCTCTTGGGGGCGCAGATACCTCCGAGAGGAGACAGAGCCATGGGCAGGGCTGTTGGTGCCACAGCTGGACAGATTGGCCCAAGAGTTTGTCATTCCAGGGGGTTTTCTGGGTGCTGGAGGGGCTGTTCCAAGACTGGTCCCATCCCAGACATCTCAGCTGGCATTTTGCCCATCCAAACTATTTCGGTAATGGGAAGGGGTGAGGTTTTTAGGAGAACCAGGGCAGAAAGGAACTGCTCAGCCCTGCGCCTTCAGCAGACTTCCTGTGCTCCAGGGTAGCAAAAACCTTCTGCTGTCACAGCTGAAAAAAAGGGAAGTGGCCTAAAAAAAGTCATGATTTAGGGTAAGAATAGGTCAGGCAGCGCTAGGAAAGCAGGAGATCCCCTTTTCACGGGGACACTGTTCTCATCCACAGGAGCCAGTGACTCCCAGTGCCCTGGGGGTGTAAATCACTCACTGACCAGTGACTCCCAGTGCCCTGGGGGTGTAAATCACTCACTGACCAGTGACTCTCAATGCCCTGGGGGTGTAAATCACTCACTGACCAGTGACTCCCAGTGCCCTGGGGGTGTAAATCACTCACTGACCAGTAAGTCTCAGTAACTTTTTGGTGTAAATTACTCACTGACCAGTGACTCTCAATGCCCTGGGAGTGTGTACCACTCACTGACCAGTGACTCGCAGTGCCCTGTGGATGAAAATTGCTGACTGACCAGTAACTCGCAGTAACTTTTGGGTGTCAGTCACTCACCGACCCTGAGGCTGAGCCTGGCTGCCAGCGTGGCAAACTCCAGAGCCTTCTCATAGCCCCGCAGGCCGATCTGCAGCTCTGCCAGTTTATTGAACAGCCGCAGCTCTGTCTGGGTGGCCTTGAGTTTCCTGGCCAAGGGCACAGCACCTCCCTAAGGAGAGAGAAAAGTGAAGCCAGGGCGTTCCTGGAGGGATCAGCGCTGCCTCAGAGGGGTGACAGAGCAGCAGGACAAGGACCAAGGCAGGGGATGGCGTGGTGGAGCACTGCAGGTTTAGGTTTTAGTCCCTTCTTTCCCTTGAAAATGAGTTTTCTATCTCAGAGCGCGGCTCTCAAAGCCTGAGCCTCACGTCCCTGCCCTTCCTTGGGTGCCTGGAATTCTGACTGGGTGTCCCCAGGAGTGACCAGCTCACACCTAACACCACCAGGATTCGGAATGGAAGGAGCCCGTTACCAATCCAAACGATCTCTGGGGTTTTTTGCAAACCTGTGCTCCAGGCCTCCCACTCTGGCACCCTCAGGATCACCCCATCCCTGTCCACCCTCCATCCTTTTGGTCTGCCCTGGGGCGAAGCCCCCCCAGCCAGCACCTTGCGGGGACACGGGGACAGAAATGCTCCGAGGGCTCCATACCCTGTAGAACTCCACTGCTCGGTCCCTGTTCCTGCTGCCATTGAAGAAGGTGTCACCTGCTTTCTCGTAAAGGTCCATGGCCAAGGAGAAGTTGTCCCATTTCAGAGCAGTCTGGATGGCTGCCTGGAAGGAAAAAAGGAGCTGCAGCGACATTTGGAAAGGCAGAGACACTGGGGTGATTAAATAAACCCCAAATTTTAGGAGCTGCTCTTCCCCCTTGCAGCTCAGCTGATAAAATAATGCTGGAGATGGAGAGAGGCCAGAAGTCTTCTGCTCCAAGAAGGACTTCCCTGGCACTTATCCCTTATTTATGGATATTTCAATGGGAACTGGTCACTTGGCACCTCCAGCTTCCTTTGGCACTCCCACATCAATGAATTCACTTATTTTCACCCCAAAATCCTCTAAACTCATTGGATGGAAAGGAAGAGAGGAAATTCAGTGCCTGAGGGGAAGGCAAGAGCTCCTCCTTCCAGAAGCAGGTTTACACTGCTCAGAACTTCCCCCTCCAGCTTTTCCAGCCCCGAAAGGCAGCGAAGGGAATGCGCCCGGCTGGGGTGGGAATGGGGCAGCTCCAGCCTCCTCCTCCATACCTGGAAGTACATTTCCACCAGCTCATCCTCCTGTAGAAGATAATAGAGCTTTCCTGCCTGCAGCCAGGCCTCTGCTGCCTTCACAGCCTCCTCGAGGTCGATGAAGATCCTCAGGCTCTGCTTGGTGCAGTCCAGGGATTGTCTCAGAGCCCTGTGATGGCAACAGGCAAAAAGCCACTTCAGAGGAGTCACAGGGCACTGTCAGCTCCACCACACCACCTCCCCATGGCACTGACTCCCTGCCCACTCCTCCTGTGGTTACCAAAATTTGGGGACAAAAGGACCTTCTCAGCTCTGAGCAATGTGTCCTGGTAGGACCATGGAAGTCTCCACGCTTTAATGCTCATTTAATCATCATTTGGCCACCTTAGGACAATCCAGGACACCAGAGGTCCCACCCAGGCTGCTCCTCACCCCGGTGTGGTAAAGAGGGGTCCATGTCAGCTGCAAACCCAATTTGCCCCCCTAAACCAAGTCCCAAAGTCACTCCCAGCTCCACATGGGAGTGCAGGCAGGGAATGCTTGCACTTACATCTCCCAGACAGCTCCTGGCACCCAAACCCTCTGCCTTGTTTGTCCCTTGTGCAGCCAGAGAGATCTCTGGCTACATGTCCAAGCCACTTTTCCAGCCCCTGGTCACTGGAGGACACAGGGACGAGCAGTGGGATGAGCCAGCGGGTTGGAAACAAAATCAGCAGTGTCCGGGGCAGTTTGTGTGCTTGGTGTCCCTCCTGCTGGCAACCAGGCCCCAGCTGTCCTGGCAGCCCAGGGAACAGGGCGCTTTGTGATCCTAAATAGCACCGTTCCCATGACGGGCATCTGCTCCCTGAATACCTTCCCCCTGAACTCACCGTGGCCTGCCTGGGGAGGTGAACATCCCAGCTGGGGACAGCCCTGCCCCTTTGTCCTTCTGGGACATGGGAGCCAGCTCTCCACTCTTTGATCCATTTGCCTTCAAGGCCTGTGGCCTGTCCCAGCGTCCTCCTCCTCTCCTCTCCTCTCCTCTCCCCTCCTCCCCTCCCCCGCCTCATCAC
>VZTD01004942.1:613100-633992 GCA_013397725.1 Rhagologus leucostigma | reverse complement strand
CTCTTCTCTCCTCTCCTCTCCTCTCCTCTCCTCTCCTCCCCAGTCTCATCAGCCCCACATGGGTGTCAGGCAGGAGATTAAAGGTGAGCTGATATCGGGTTTTAAGCACCTCCTGTGGGTCTTAAGGCCCTCCCTGGGGACAGTCTCCCAGCAGATACAGGGAGGGCAGCCTTGGCAGCTGGAGGCTGAAACCAGCCTTACTCAAAGAGCAGATACGGAGCCTGTTTTCTCGGGGAGTGTTGATTAATCACTGGGGTGAGCCTCCGAAGGAAGCAATGAATTCCCTGCACTGGGTCTGCTCTGCTGGATGTCCTGGAAAACTGTGTTTGGCCAGACTCCAGTTCTGTCTGGGACAACGTTTGCCCAGCTCTGGTTGACATTGAGCTGTCCCCTCTCACAGCACGGTGACAGCTTGTAAATCTCAGAACCAGAACTGTGCAGCAGCTGGAGCCACCACACCCCTTCCCACCCCGCTCAAGGGACACCCCAGGAAAGCCACTGCGCTCTGGCAGCATCCAACAGCCCCAGCCACTCACTCAGGTGTGCCCAAAGCCTGGTAGAGCTGGCTGAGGGCCTGCCTGGCGCTGCCCTCCAGCTCCCTGTCCTGCAGCTGCCGTGCCAAGGACGCCCAGTGCTCGTGGTAGGTGATGCAGGCCTGCAGGTCGGGGCACACTCTGCTGTAGAAGTGGCACAGACACTCAGTGACGTGCAGCTGACCTGTGTGCACAGGGAGAGGGAGAAGGACAGGTCAGGGGACAGCACTGGGGACCCGGCAGGGTCGAACACTGCCCTGCTCCCCTCTGTACTCACTCCTCAGGTTCTGCCACTTCAGGGCGAACCCCAGCGCCAGTTCATAGCAGAGTTTGGCATCTTCCGTCCTCTGCCTGTCCACCATGGCCTGTGCCAGCCACAGCAGCACCTGTGCCAGCTCCATGTCCAGCTGTTGGTGCCCCTGGAGCTCGGCGTAGAGCTGGACTGACCACAGCAGGTAGAGCTCGGCCAGCTGGGTGGCACCACACGACAGGCTCAGCTGGCCCAGGTTAGCCAGGGACACGGCCTGGTTCCTCCTGTTCCCCGTCTCCTTGGCCTTGTGCAGGGCCCTCAGGAAGTTCTCTGCAGCCTCCTGAATGTGCCCTTCGCCCCTGAGGGCCATGGCCAGGAGGTTGTGCACGGCCCCGCCCTGGGTCTCGCCGTCCGTGCCGCGCAGTGACCGCAGCAGCTGCCGCAGGATGTCCCCGGCCGGGCCCGGCTGCTGCTGCAGGAGGTACATCCACGCCAGGGACAGCGAGGACTCAAAAGCCTCCTCCTCCCCCATCAAACTGCCCAGGGCTGCAGCCCTGGCTGCGTAACCAACAGCCCCATCCAGCACCCCGTGCTGCAGGTACATCCTGGACAGGACGGCACAGAGCGTCCTCTGGGCGGGCACGGCTCTGCTCTCGCAGCAGAACTGCAGCGCTTGCTTGAGGTACAAACAAGCCAGGGCTGGGATGCTGCTCCTATCCAGCTGCTTCCCCAGGAGTTTGGAAGCACTTTGGAGGATGAAGCCAGCCCTCCAGATGGGCGTCGGTGTCCCCTTGGTGCCGCTGGGGACAAAGGACCTGGCGGAGGCCAGCGCGATGTTTGGCAGGTACTTCTTGTCGTAGAGGTGGCACAGGGTGGCAGTGGCATCCAGTGGCCCAGCACAGGTGCCTGGGCCGAGCCAGGTGGTGCTGAGACACTGGAGATGCTCCAGAAAGGGCAGCACCTCCTCGGTTCTGCCCAGCTGCAGGAAGAGCTTGACGATGAGGAAGCAGATCCGGGCCTCCAGGGGAGCATTGCCCACAGAGATGGATTCCCTCAGGATGTAGGTCAGGAGCTCCAGCTCGTTCTCCGAGCTGAAGGAGCGGCCGGGCAGGCACACGAGCAAGGTCACCGTCTTGCCCAGCAGGGAGGAGAACTTGTGCTTCATGTTCTGCTTCAGGTAGATGGAGGCCAGGCTCACGTGCAGCGCTGCCAGCAGCGGCAGGTCCCCAAAGCCCCTGTCCAGGACACTCATGGCTTCCTCAAAGTACACCCGAGCCTGGGAGAACTTGACCTTTTTGATGCAGAGTTTACCCAAGAGGAAACAGAGCCTGACGTGAGCCCAGACTGAACGAGTCCTCTTGGCCCAGTTCCGGGACGTCTCGAGGTACAGGACTAGTTCATCCTCATCAGAGAAACCATAAAAGGTGGAGTGGAGAAAGGAAAAGCTGAGATCATAAAAGCTGTGGAAACTGGGCACAAAATTGTCTTGGTTGAGGAAGGTCAAAATGGGGTCAAAGACATCAGCGTCCTCCATGTGTCCAGCATTGAGGTCAATGAAGAATTTGGGATAATCCAGGTCGTCCAGCTTCTCCAGGAGAACATCTTCCAGTGTGGCAGGGGCTGCTTCACTGCCTGGGCTGGACAGCTCCGAGGTGCTGCTTGTAGCCCAGTCATTGATTTCCTCCCAAGACTGGAGCTCTTGGATTTCTTTACTGCCATGGAGAGCAGCCTCTGGAAAGGACAGGGAAACCACAGTGAGTTACCAATGAAATTCCTCCCTGTGGCTGCCCCATCCCTGGCAGTGTCCAAGGCCAGGTTGGAGCACCCTGGGACAGTGGAAGGTGTCCCTGCCCATGGCAGGGGGTGGCACTGGATGGGCTTTAAGGTCCCTCCCAACCCAAACCATTCTCTGATCTTTCCTCATGTCCAAATTCACCCTCAGAAATCATCACCAGAGCCTCCCCCTCTGTCTTCTCCTCATACTCACCTGGTGGCACTTTTGGGAACATGGCTGTCGGTTCAAAACCATCTGTACAAAGAGACAAACAGAAAACAAAACCCCAAATCCTCGGGCAGTGTCAATGCGCAGAAATCAGCCGAAGTCCCAAAGCCACCCACCCCAGCAGTTCCCCCAACTCAGGGCTCTCCATGGGGAGCCAGGGGCTGGGGATCCAGGGAGAGGGGACACTCACGCAGCCGGTACACAGAGGTGATGTCAGTGTGTGCCAGGTCCCCCAGGAGGGTGGCAAAGTGCTGCTCGTCACCACTGCAGGGCATGTGCAGGACCGGGGACTTCTCCTCCTCACCCAGAAACACGAAGCCCTTTCCCCTGGGGTGGAGCAGGAGAAAAGAGTCAGCGTGTCCCCAGCCCCTGACACTGCAGCTGGCCTTGAGNTTCTGTCCTGTCCATGGGCATGTTCCCAGGAGATGGGGTGGGATGGGATGGGGTGGGATGGGATGGTCTTTCTCATCCCTTTTCTTCCTCCCACCACACAAGTTCTGCTGCAGATGAACACAGGATTCTGGACACCTTCCCCATCCAGGTTCTCCATGAAGGAACAGAAAGGTACCAGAGGAAAGGACCTATTGGGGTTTTTTTGGAATCCAGAAGCCACAGGACAGCACCTGATCTGCTCTGTCCCTTCTGGAGTGTCAGAGAAAAGTGCTACAACTCACCTTGAGTGGCTCTGAGTGAGGAAAGCCCAGCAGACCTCGGTTAAAACCTTGTCCTCCCACACCCACTCTGGGAGGAGAAGCCTCTTGGGATGGGCATTGAATGGGAGCCACCAACAGAGACAACTGCCCGAGTCAGGGTGGGATTTGTCACCCTCCCTCCCTGGACAGCTCTTGCCGTGTCCTTGGCAGGGTGTGGGATTCTGCTCCGTGCCAGTGGCCATCCTGCCTCCACATCCAGGGGCAGGAGGATGGAAGCAGGACTTGGTTTCCTCTGCAGGGAATGCTCTCCCCACCCTTGCCAGGCTCCCAGCCCCTCAAAGCTACAAACTGAAGACATTTCTAGGACAAATGGGGAAGCCAGCTTGCAGGGAGCCAGATTAGCCCGGGGCTGGATCTGTTCCTCTCCAAGAATCACCTGAGGCAAGTGAAACAATCGCTTTGCCTGGGCTGCAGCAGAGCCTGGCCAAGGCTTCTGCTCACACCTCAAATCTCCACTCTGTGAGGGTCCTGCGAAGGAAATCACCTGCCCCAGGCTCTCACACAGCCTTGAGTTGGGATTTGGAGCCTCTCCTCTCTTTTCTCCAGAATTTAATTTAAAGAAACTCACAGAGGTTCGCAGGCCTCGGGACTGACGTGGCGGGTGGGAACGAAGCCGATGCTCCCGGTGCTGAGGGATTTGCCCACAAACCAGGGCAGCCCCGGGATGAAGAAGCCGATGATTTCGATGAGGTCTCCTTTGGAGAAGCTCAGCTCATCCCACGCTGCTCCTTTGTGGTCCTTGGTGGCGATGCACCTGCCTTTGACTGGGAAACCAAGGCAAAAAAGGGAATTTCAGTGGGACCCCTGCTGAAACCTCCTCGCTGGAAAAGCCCTGGGCAAGGAGAGGCCGTGATTCCAGCTGGAGAGGGCTGCCTCTCCCTCCCCTAAGGCTTATTGTGATCTTGGATCCAGATCTCTGCCATTTCTCCGTGAGGAGTGGATTATGATAAAAAAATAAAGGAGGGATGGATAAACTCCACGCCTGGAATGTGACCGGAAATATGGAGCTTCACAGACACTGCCCCGTCTCACGTCTGCCAGGAGTGAAATCTTGGACAGCGCAAATGTCCATCCCTACATGACCAACTCACACCTGCAGGGGCCTCCCGTGTCCAGCATGCTCTGAACTGGACTGGACTGGGGTTGGTGGGTGGATGGTGGGCACAGGTTTCATGTGCACACAGGTGGGACCCTCACGATTTCAAACTTCACTCCGGAAAGAATTAAAAGAAACATGAAATTGAAGCAGGACAGGAACGCACGGTGGCAGAAGGGTGCCACCAGCAGCTCTCTGCTCTCTGTGTTCCTCAGATCACCCTTCTAAGCACACACAATTTGCAAGCTCTGATCTGCATTCCAGAGAGTCCAGAGGTGCAGCTGTGGCCAAATCCACGTTTCCAAGAGCTGTCACTCACCAATGGCCTGAGAGCTCGTCCCGCCGATCTCCTGGGAGAGGCCAAAACTCACAGCATAATTCTTCAGGAACCACCTGCAAGGCAAAAGGGACCCTCACTGCTCCTCCCTGAGCACTCCTGACCTCAGGCCAGCCCCAGGGATGGTGCCACACACAGGGGAAGAGCAGGATAAATTTGCCATCTTTGAGGAAGATTGCTCCAAGTGAAAGGAGCTGTGGGTGTCCCTGAGGCTCAGCCGGGTGACCAATGTGAAGCCCCACTTTGGCTGGCATTGCCTAAATTTTTTCTGCCACTTCTTGATCTGTAAATCAGAGATAACGTCCTGACCTAAATCAATATCTTACGGAAATGAGAGCTGAAGGAGGAGCACGTCCTTGCTCTGTCCCACTGGCAGCACCTGCATTGATTCCAGGGGCTGTCTTTATGCCTGATGTGGGTCCTCACGGAAATATCCTCATGGAATTGTGAGCAGTTTCCCAGCCCAGCCTTGGTGCCTGTCATGCATCAGGATCAGGAAAAGATCCTGGTTTGAGCCCTTTAATTCACCACTTACTGGTAAAAGGGGTGAGGGATCGGCTCCAGAGCTGTCACGGGCACCACGCCTCGCTGCCCCGTCAGCAGGGACGTCCCTTCCCACTTGGAATCCCGTCCAACACCCTTCACATGGATCAGCTCATTCCTGCGGAGCTGCAGGCCCTCCTCTCCCTCCTGCTCTGGCTTCCAGACTCCGGGCACTGCCCTGGAGAAGAAGTTCCCTGCAGAGAGGAAGAGTCAGCGATCGGATCAGTGCATCAGCACGGGGCTCCAGCAGAGGATTTTCAGGAATTCCCATCCCACCTTCCTGGAGGAGCAGATCCATGTAGATGGTGGCCAGGTGCTCTTCGTCCACGGTGACCCTGAGCTCCGTGTCCTCCACCAGGGCACAGTCCAGCCAGAACTCCTGGCCAAAGAGGAGCTGCTCCAGGCACGTCCCCACGTACCCTGAGAAGCCAAGAGGGGAGTCAGGGTCAGCACCTCCTTCCCTGGGCAGCAGGAAGGGTCTGTGGCGACAGACATGAGGCAAAAGCCTCTAATTTTGTCTCAAAATTTCCCTAAAGGAATCCTCCTGAGTGTCTTCCACTGATCCAAGCAGAGATTTCATAAACAACGCACTGCAAAGTTTTCCGATTCATATTCTCCCTGTCCACCATGAACATTACAGTTCCGTAGTGTCGGACAATGCCCGCTCCAAAAACCCTTCTCACACTGCCTGTTCAGACCTTGGAAACGTTACCTAAAGTCAGATAAGTGGAAAACTTCCAGACTTCCTCCAAGGTTTTGAAGGTGAGGAGGAAGCGATCCTCATGTGCCTGCACACAGACCAGCCTGGCTGACAGCTCCTGCACATGGGAGACAAACAGCATCAAGGGATAGCCCTGGAGCTTGAAATCCAGCAGGGAAGGAGAGTTCAGTCCAGGAGTCCTCTCCGTAGCCAGGATTTGTTTATATAAAACCCAGCCTGAGAACTCCGTGCCTGCCCAGAGCTGTCACCTCCAGCAGGGACACGGATTTGGCCATCCCAGCCCTGTGAATTCCTGGCTATTCAGGGTCAGATCCCCCAAAACGACACAAGGCTCAGCTTTGCCTCTCACTTGCCATCAGTTTATCTCCCCCGTCATTCCAGTCCCCTCCAGAGTCCCCTGCGGTGGCTTTGGAGGAACTTCTCAGCTGGGTTCGGTATCCCAGCACACCTCCCACCATTCCAGGAGCATCCCAGCGTGCTGGGATGGTGTTTCTACCTTGAACAGGGCACAGACACCTCTGTCATCGCTCTCCAGAGCCCACAGCTTCTTCCTGGTGGCTTCCTGGAGCTGGGAATTGCGGCACCGGGAGGAGCGGCTCTCGACGGAGAAGGAGAGCGAGACCTCTTGGAAGGGAAAAGAGCAGGATTAAAGGGGAGGAGGAGCTCCGTGGCACCCAGAGCCACCCAGAGCCACCCAGAGCCACCCAGAGCCACCCAGAGCCCCCTCTGCCACCCTGCCAGGCCCACCAGAGCCTCCAGCCTGGCTGTGATGCTCAAACAACACCAACCCAGCCCGTCCTCGCCCTTCAGCCACCAAGGTGAGACTCGAGGCACTGCAGGGGTGGGTTCAACCACGGGAAATCTGGGACATCCCACAGGCAGCCCCTTACCTGGTGGAAAGCCGTCCCTGAGAGCCAGCAGCGCCGCGGAGGAGTCCGGAGAGCCGTGTCCTGCCTCGGGAGTGGGGCTGCTCTGCTCTGTCACCCCAGCCTCGCCTGGAGAGGAGGGGACACAGCAGAGCTGCTGGAAAGCGTTGTGGGAGAGCTCTTGGATGTCCTGCCTCAGCTGAGAGCTCCCGGGAGCACAGCCCTGCAGGTCTGCCTGGGGACTGTGTGGATCTGGAACCACCCCAAAGTCTCACTCGAGGTTGGAGAGAAGCACGAGATTGATGTGGCCTAACTCCATCATTCCCTTGATGCTGGGCTTTCTATTCCAGTGCTGGAGTGGCTCTGGAGCGAGGAGATTTTCCCTCCTTTCTCCTGGGAGACCCTCACTGAGCAGATCTGTTAAGAGGGTGAGTCCCCAGCAGAGATTTCTTTTGGAGGAGGCCTCAACTCCCCAGCACAGGAGAGGCAAGGCCTTGCAAAACTCTTCGTTCAAAAATTTGAAAATCTGGATGAGATTTTCTCTGCTGCCTTCTCTGGAGGGTATCCCAAATCCAGGCTGCATTCTCCCTGCTCCACACAGCACCAACTATTGCCATAAAGGATTCAGGACCTGTGACTCGAGCTGTTAATTATGCTAATGAAAGCTGAGGCACACAAAACTCCCTCCTCTTCCACAGCTGCACTGGCGGTGGGGGAATAACCAGATTAAAGCCCGATTTCTGTCAGCAATCAGATTGGATTTGTGAGATAAACATATATCTGGAGATGTGGAGTTTTGCAAGTCACTTCTGCGACCACAACTCTGCTCTACAGTTCTTTTTATTGAGCCAGCTTTGCCAAGTCACTCACATAAACTGGGATTTGCCAAGTCACTCAAATAAACTGGGATTTGCTGAGTCACTCAAATAAACTGGGATTTGCATGCAGAAACAGAATTCTTATTTAGAGAAATAGAATTCTGATTTAGAGGTAGCGAGTAGAAGAGAACAGCCCAAGGCTGGACATGTCATGAAGAAGTTTTTCTTTGGAAGAAAAGACTCTACGTTGAACAAAGTCTCAGCAAAGGGTTTCATGTGGCAGCTCCATCCCTTCCACACGTGAGGGAAACGGAGAAGGGGAAGTGAAAGGAGGCAGAGGCAGAACTAAATCTGAGCTGGCTCCTGCCAGGGTCACCATGGCTGCACTCCTCCCTGTCCTCAGCCCTCCCTGCGCCCCAGCAGACCCTGGCAGGGCCTGGGGGTGGGTACCTGGTGCCATTCCCTGGTGGTGGGTACCTGGTGCCATTCCATGGGGATGGGTACCTGCTGTCCTTCCCTGGGGGTGGGTACCTGCTGCCATGGTCTTGTCCCGCCACCATTGTCCCCGGCGGTGCAGTTGGTCCCAGCGGGGCAGGAGCTCAGGGGAGCGGGGCCAGCAGGACTCGCACTCCTCACCTGGGGGACACGGAGGGTGGGCGGAGGCGTCCGGATCCCCGGCAAGATTCTCCCTGCCTGAGAGGTCTCCGAGGGATGTGCCACAGGAGGCGGCGGGCGGGACAGTGCTCGTGCCGCCTCCGCCAGCAGCAGGACGGAGCCTGTCCATGGGTGCCCAGAGCCAGGAAGGGGCCAGGGCTCAGTCTGGCTGCTCTCACGGGTTCAGTGTTTATTTTCATTTGGGCCAGGCTCAGAAAGGGAACTGGGAGCTTTTTTTTCAAGGGACCAATTGAAATTGTGTACTGGGGACTTGTTCTCAGCAGTGCCAGTGACTCACTGACCTCCCCAGTGCCAAAATATTTTGTAAGAGTGGGCAGGAAGCAGCCCCAGCCCCGAGCCAGGCAGGTCCCAGCGCTCAGGGCTGCACTCCTGGCCCCAGGGCTGGGTGCCCGTGGCACCTTCTGGCCCCGGCTCTGCTGGGGGACACGTGGCCACAGCGGCTGGCCCTGAGCCACCTCCCTCCTCCAGCTCACTGGGACACACTGGGACGGGAATGGGGCCTTGGGAGATGCCAGCACCCCACGGGCTGTGCTTGGGGGGCTCCTGGGCAGGGAGGGTGGCGAGGGGAAAAGCCAAGAGCATGGGAATTAACCAACCGCCCAAGCCACCCTCCGACAGGAGAGGCACCAGGAGCCATCCCAGGAAAGACAGGCAAGGAGCCAGAGGGGCCAGCGCTCAGAGCCAGGGTGTCCCCAGAGGTCCCATCCCGTGCGACAAGCGCCACAGCCACAGCTCCCGCAGCCCCACTGTGACGGCAGAGCCCCACGGGCGCCTTACCTGTGCATCCCAGCGCCAGCTCCTGGTGCCAGGGGGTCCCCAGGCAGCAGCCCATGCGTGCGGTGACACCAGCAGTGACACCAGCAGTGGGCTGGCAGAGGCAGGGCCGCTCGCTGCCCGCCCGGCACCGCGGCTGGGCACGGCCACAATGCACAATGTCCCCTTTGAGCGGGCACTGGCGCGGCGGGGGCGGCGGGCACGGGCTCAGGGAAGGGCTTGGGTTGGAGTCGCAGCGTCAGTTGGGTTAGGAAAGGCCTTGAAGTCACCCAGTGTGGCCACAAACCCGGTAATGCCAGGGCCACCACTAAGCCATGTCCCTAAGGGCCACATCTCCGTGTCTTTTACATTCCTCCAGGGACGAGGCCTCCACCGCGTCCTGACGGGCTGTGCCAGTGCTTGACAAGCCTTTCCATGGAGAAATTTTTCCTAATATCCAACCCAAACCTTCCCTGGTGCCACTTGGGACCATTTCCTCCCCTCCTGTCCCTGTTCCCTGCGAGCAGAGCCCGACCCCCCCGGCTGCCCCCTCCTGTCAGGGAGTTGTGCAGAGCCACAAGGGCCCCCCTGAGCCTCCTCTTCTCCACTCTGCCTTTGCCTCGGGGAGGGCAGTGCCCGGCCCACATGGCACATTCCTGGCATTCCTCCTCGGGACTCCCTCGCTCTGCCAAGCCTGTCCCAGCTTCCAGCTGCTCCCTCCAAGCTGATCTCCCCCAGTCCCAAAGGCAGAGCTGATCCTGACACCTTACCTGCGGGGACACCCAGCTGGGGCCCATCCAGCATCCTCCAGCCGGGGCTGGCTGAGATCCCGGAGCTCCTCCTTGCCCGATGCTTTTCCCGTGTCGCCGTGGGGGCAGCTGGCAGCACCACGGGCATCTCTGCCAGCTACATCCAGGTGAGTTCCTGCAGCCCAGGCACTGCGGGATCCAGGGGGCTGGCAGGGCTCACCTCACTCCTGGGGTCAGGGCCGTCCAAACCCCAGATCCAGCACCAGCAGGGGTGGGTTGGCAGCTGTGCGGGATCCCTTGGGCTTCCCAGGATGAGGATGAGTCTCATTCCCTCCTCGTTCACATCCTCAGACCTTCCCCAGCCCCCAGCACCAGGATTTGGGGTGGCTGGGTGGGCTCACTGTGCCGTGGGTGGTCTGCAGAGCATCTCTGGGCAAGAACAACACAGCCCCTGCAAAATAAAACCCAAAAGGTTTAGGGAGAGAACTTGCAGGTTGGGAAGTTTTTTTAGGGATGGATTTTTACTCCAGCAACCAGCCAGTGCCACCAGTGCAGGGGTTTGTGTGCTGGGGTTGCTCCAGGAGCATCCCAGGCTGCATCCCAAACCGTGGCAGTGCCTTGAACTCCTCCAGAGTAGGGAATAATTAATCTGGGGAGTGATTTAGGCCAGGCTGGATGGGGCTCTGAGCACACTGCTGCAGTGGAAGGTGTCCCTGCTCACAAACAGAGGTAAATTTTAAGGCCCTTTTTAACCCAGACCTGGTGGTCTCTTTGATTCCATGAGCCAGAGAGGGAATTTCAGGATTCCCACGGCTGGCATGACTGCAGCGCCCCTAAAGCAAAGCATGAGGAGCACCTGGCTGGGGGAATGGCAGGAGGGAGCAGGCTGGGAATTCCCACTCGAAAGTGAAGCCAAAGCAAAAGCCTTTGCAGGGGGGGTTGCACTCGGCGATGCTCCTCCGCGGTCAGAGCAGACCAGAGGAGCCGGGATTCCTAATCCAGACCTCCAAATCTGGGATCGCCTGGAGAAGGGAGCATCCTCTCCATCCTCCTGCTGAGCCCCAGGCCTCGGGGGGTTCTCCAGGCTGGGGGTTGCACCGTGGGGCTGCAGGAAGGTGAGAGCTGGGCCAGGCCAGCGCTGCTCCCCCTGTGGCAAAGGCAACGCCTGTTCCCATCACTCGCCAGCCCTGGGAAGCTCCACGTTTAAAAAACTCCCCCAGCTGGCCTAGGGGTGCTCTGAAGGTGCGGGAATCAGAGGGGGAGCTCGGCCTGCCTGCGCTCAGAACGCACAGACGGAATTTTGTGGTGGATTCAGGCACACCTTTACACAGTTGCTGTCGCTGCTTTGGTCTCGTCCTGCCCCAGTGGTCACAGCTCGAGCAGGGCAGGGTTTCCAGACAAAGCTTTTTGCTTCCCTCAGAAGGTTCTTGGTTTCAGCAGCTCCTGCTCACCAGTTAGCATCAATTTCTTCTACACGAGGGAAATTTTTATTTTTTTAAATCAACAGAATGGGGTTTTTTTTATTTTCTAAGCACGAGTGTCTTCCTCTGTGGTTGCAAAATTCATTTTTGTTTTTAACTCTACCTTGACAACTCAGCAACCAAACCCATCCCTGTACAAGCAAAGCTGTCACCTCCTGCTTGACCTGAAGTGGAATTTGCCTTTCGGCCAGCAAGCTGAAAACCTCGCATTCCACTTCCTACCTCTCTGCTTCCCAACAAATCCTGCATCTCCCCTGGAGAGCCCCCATTGCTGCAGCCTGGCCTGGAAAAGCCCGGTCCTGAGAAGTACGGAATATTTCCTGGGGTCTCAGCCCGTTCCAGAGGGGGGTCTCTGCCTGTCCCAGCTCTCCAGGGGCTCTGCTCCCTTTGCAATCCCCATGGCGGCCGGCCACGCTTCCCTCCCCCGGGCACGGAATGGGATGAGAGTGGCTGTCCGGGCACCCTTGGCTGGGGGACAGAGCTGCCACCGGCACCGCAGCTCCCCAGGGCTGTCACCCAGCCCCACCCAGCCCCGGCACCAAACCCCCTTTCCCAAACCCGGCTCCAATTTTTCCTGTCGGCTCCCAAAGGACCCAAACCCAACTCGTCCCTCCCCGCCGTGCTCATCGCCGTCACAGCTGAGCCTCAAATCCAGCCTTAAACTCCCAAACTCCGCGTCCCAACCTGGAATTCCAGAGGCGCTGGAGCGCTCCAGCACCTGCCACCAGCGCGTCCCGGCTGTGTTTGCTCAGCTGGGGACAAAGGGCACGGGCAGGGGACAGCCCCGGGGACAGACAGCGGCGGTACTGACCTGCTCCCAGCTCCCAGCTCCGCTTCCCTCCCGGAGAACTCCTGGATGAAATTCCAGCCTCTCCAAGCCCCGAGGGAACGCTGCGCTGCCGGGACGGAGCTCCCGGGGCTGCGGACGTGTTTGCGGGGCGGGCGAGCGGTGCCCAGCGCTGCCACTCCCTCACACGAGGGCAGGAGTTCCTTCCAAGAGCTCCTTATCGTCCCGGGAACCTCCGCTTCCCAGCAGAGGTCAATGAGTTACCCGGGGCTGTGCTATCAGCAGGACACCGCCGGCTCCCGGAACTCCCAGGCACCGAAACAATTCCAGGGAGGCTCTCCATGGGCTCGGTGTGGCCGTCCCAGCCGCAGGGCTCTCCCCTTCCAGCCAGGAGCAGCCTCTCCCGGCCTCACCTGTGTCCTGCTCACGGCCTTGGGGCTGGAGACCTTCCGTCCTCGCCGTGCCACGGCGAAATCCTGGGAGAGGCATTCCCGCCGGGAATTCCAGCTCCGAACCCCCCTTCTTCCCTGCCGAAAAGCAAATCCAGGCGCACAGAACAAGAGATCTGTGGACCCAGCAGTATTTGTGCGTCCCGGCTAAAGTCCGTGGCAGAGGGAATTACAGGGAATTTTTTTCCTCTTGGAAACAATGAAACAGTTAATCCAAAGCTTTCCCGATATTTCTGTTTCCTTCTGAAGCCGGCCATGCCTTGGCAGCTTCAAAAACGACGCCTCGTGGCTTTTCAGCTAGTTATTTCAAACTGAACCTGAAAGCAAAGGAAGTGAGCCCAGACCCGGCTTCACCAGAGGAAAAAGCAAACAGAAAACATGAAAGGTTTCGTTTGAGGCCGAAGAAACTCTCGGTTCATGGGTTTGATCCTCTGGTACGGGTGGGGGCACCCACTTTGGAGTGAGGTGGAGCAGAGCTTTCCCTCCCTCTGCCTCTGAAATCCCAGTGGGGGAGCGCCGGGACACCGGCAGGAGCACCGGGGACATTTCCTCGGGGACATTTCCTCGTTCCAGCGCCCTGCTTTTGCTCTCACCCCGTGCAAACGGGCACGGAGCAGCGATAAGCACCTGCCCCCTCCACGCTTTCCACCCTCCTGCAATCCAGGACCCCTCAGGCTGCGCACCTGGAGAACCTGCCCCAAGACTGGGTGGCTTTGGGACAGCATTTTCCCAGGGTTTTTGGCAGCTGGGGCACTGGGGAAGGGGGGGTTCACGCATGGCTGAGGACACAGAGAAATCTCAAGGCTTTCACAGCCAAACTGGTGCGGCCAGTCCCTGAATGCAGCCAGACTGGCCTGGCTTTATGACCTTTCTTCTCGCCGATGGCCCTCACTCGGGAATTTTCTTCCACCTCCGAGCCCTTCCCTACTTTTCTCGGCACAAGGCAACCCAAAGCTGTGGCTGCTGCTGCACTGGGAATTCTGCTCCGTCCCACAGCTAAAGGGTTAAGTGGGCTCCAGGCCTGAACTGAGCTGAACTCAGCGCTTCGTGTTCAGAAATGCTGAGTCCTGCTCCTCTTGCATTGTTTTCAGCCAGAGCTGGAGGAAATGAGCACTCCTGGAAAACTGGGAAACTGGAAAACTGGGAAACTGGGAAACTGGAAAACTGGCTCTGTGTGTGTATGTGTTGGATGGATCCGTGTGGCTCCGGAGGCTGGGAGCAGCCTTTGCCACACCGGGAGCTGTGGTTTGAGGTCTCCTCCCTGGCACCGGGGTGTGAATCCCGGGAACCCTCCCCGCTCCTGCCTGCGAGCACTGCTCCGGAGGCAGCAGCTCGGTGTCACCACCCAGGGCAGCTGTGCAGGGTGAGGAGTTGCACTGGATGACCCTTTGGGTCCTTCCAGCTCGGGATATTCCCTGATCCACGCATTTCGGGGTGTGAGGGGCATTCACCGCGCCCCAGGAAGGGCAGAGCTGCTGGCACCGCAAGCATCATCCCCAAGGAGCTTGTCCTAAACTCTGCAGCGGGAATGTCTGTCCCTGCCCTTCCCCCTGTGCCCAGTGTCCCCTCAGGGACATCGTGGCGTGTTTGGGGCTCGGCGTGGCCTCCAGCAGCCCTCGGGAGAGCTCCCGGGCTCGCCACCCGGCAGTGCTCGGCGCAGCCGGGCTGTCCCTGCTGGGTATTGATGGTCAGAGCCATTAGATGGCAGCAGGAACCGCTCCACAGCATCCCGACACTGGAAAAACGGGATTGCAGCCCTGCTGCGCCCAGCCCTGCTGCCCCCAGCAGCTCCACAGGCTGGCAAAAAAAAACTCCAAGCCCTGTGGGGCTGCAGGATTGGGATCGCCAGGAAAATCGAGGGAAGGCTCCAAAACAGGGGAGCAGCATCCTGAGCAGCAACAGGGACACAAGAGCCGGGGCTGGAGGGCATCTCCAGAGAAAATAACCCTCTGGAGCCCTTCTCTGAGGGATTTTTGGGAGCTCACAGGTGGGTGTGACTCAGTAGTAAGCGGTCAGCGAGGCCACACGCAATTCCAGCGGGGATTTTATCGTTCCTGAGTTAAAGACACCCCGGGACAGGCAAATCCCTCTCTGGTAAATCCCGCTGGGAATGTCCAGCCAAGGCTCATCCAGGTGCTGCCTTGGACGGAGCTGACTGAAAATCAGCAGGAAAAACTGTTCCAAACATCGGAGTTGTTCTCCTCGGAGAGGTTTCCAAAGGAAATGTGTTTCGCTTGGAAATGCCTCTAGAAAATGAGACTTTCAAAATATTTCATGTTCATGTTCAATTTCCCTTCCAGTCTCTCATTTTCTTTATTATCCCCTGCTTTTACCCTGGTGCTGTTTTGCCACCGGAACAGAAATAAACAGGACAAGGAGAAGGAAAGATGACAAAGTGAATTTATGTGAGCCACCCCATCTAATTCCCACAGCTCGAGCTCCAGCTGAACCATCCAGTGAGGGGGATCAGATTTAAAGAAATCTTCGGATAAAACGGAAAAAAAAAATCAATATTTTTAGACTTCCCTCTGGAAGAAAAAGAGAAAAATCTAATTAAGAAATTAATTGCTTATGCTGATCTAGGAGGTTTTTTTGAAGTGCTTAATGATCCAAGCTTCTTGTAAAGGTGCTGGTCTCGATGCCATTTCCTTTCAGAAAGCAACAAAGCAGCTCAGTGAGGCTCAGCATCTTGTTTTGATATTTCCAGGGTGGAACATTTTGATTTTTCAACTTCCAAAGCTTTGCTGCTTTAATTTTTTGTCCACGAAGCCGAGGCTGAAATCAGAATGAAAGCTTTCAGTTTAAGCTAATTAATCCAAACACTTTGAATCAAAGCCTGGGATGTTTGCACAGTGGTGTTCTCTGGGAATTTATTTCCAGGGTCTGCGTTCCATTTTTAGACTGAGAAAGGAAAAAAAGGTGAGATTTCCTAGAAAAGAGATAACCTGCTGCTTACCTGGGGTGAGCCATTCTGCAGCTTAGAAGTGGAAAAAGAAATTATCTCTCCTTAATTACAGCATTTGGCCTCCTCCTGAGGATCTGGAGACCTGGCCTGAGCTCCAGGCCCTGGAGGTGCCCTAAATTCCACCAGAATCACCCTGATTCCCAGTTTTCCCGTGGAATAATGTGAGGAAGAAAAGGGAAAGCGAATTATTGTGGTAATGCCACTGCAGCAGTGAGAAAGGAGCTGCATTTCCCGAGGTGAATCGCTCCTTCTGAACCGGGGCTGCTCCCTGAGGAGCTCTGGGAAGGCGGGAGGAATTCCAGGCAAATTCCAGGAGTGCAGAGATCCCAGAGCTGGGCTTCCCACAGGTGCTTCACGCTGGGCAAGGCTGTCCGCGAACGCCTCGTGATCCCGACCCGATGGGAGGAATTCCTTCTTCCAGCTGCCCTCGCTGCTCCGGGGCGACTTCAAAGGGAAAGCCGAGAACAACCCCGGCTTCCCCTGCCCTTCAGCGGGGAGAACCCGGCTGGCAGTGGGACAGCAGGGCAGGAACCTCGGGCTGCAGCTGGAACCGAGCTCCCTGTGCCAGGCAGGAGCTGCCAGCTGGGCTCGGCGGGGAAAACGGGCCCAAAAAGGGTCACACGCAGGGTGTGGCACCGAAATGAAGCAGCCCTGAGCTCGGGCGTTAAGCCCTGCCAGAGCCTGGGAGCCCCAGCCCTGCTGCGTGCGACACAGCAACAGCTCCTCGACTTGTCCAAAGGGCTCCGGGGTGAAAGGTTTGCAGGTTTGGGGAAAAACATTGGATTTCAGTGCCCTAAAACCTTTGCCATCACTCCTCCATTAGTCCAGGTCATGCAGCACCTCTCCTCTCCGGGTGTCCTGGTCTTTCAGGCTGGAATGTGAACATTCCTGAAGTGCAGAGCTTCTGCAGGACTTTTCTGCTGTTGTTTTGGGAATATTTGTTGCCCTCAACCCAGAGACTCAGCTTTGGTGAGGGTAAGAAGGGAGGAGGATGCCGGAGGATGGAGCCGGAGGATGGAGCCAAAGGATGGAGCCATCATTTCGCGGCTTCGCAGGATGGCTCCGGGTACAGATGGGCTGTGGTGCATCAGCTTTGCCTGGAGCACATCCAGATCCCACCCATTCCCCGCTGCCTGGGTGCTTTTTTCACTGCCTCTCTTTGCACAGCACTGAAATTAATGCCTGGAAATGAGAGTTTGCTTGAAAATAATCTATCATTTGATTATCGCTTTAACGCAGGCAGCCCGGGGAACAGCTGCCTCTGCCAGGCTGCCTTTCCTCCTGCTGATGTGGGGAATTGCTGGGAAGGGCTGCTGGGGTGAGTGGAAGAAAGCCAAACCACTGGCAAATGCCTCGGTGGTGGCTGTGAGGAGGAGGAGGAGGATGAGGATGAGAGGGGACTTTTGCTGGATGAGGCACCAGGGCCCCTCTTAGAACACCCGTGCCCAGTTCACTGCCTCTGGTCCCAGCTGTGATCCAGAGACTCACAAATTGAAATATTCATCCCCATCACGTGGAAAATAATTCTGTCATCACCAGGAGGGTCTGGCTTTGCACTGGGGCAGTGGGCAGCGGCATCTGACCACTCCTGACCTTACCCCTGCCAGATCCCACCTCCCAGGGGAACCAGGGACGAGAGAAAAATGGATGGGAACTGCCCAGCGAGGCAGAATTTCCTCCATCCCGTGACACAGCCCATGTGCCGTGGTAGAACGGGGTCTCCAGCCCCCTTAGGCTCCTCTGCTGCCTTTTGGGAACATCACAGCCCCGGACTTGGAGGCTTTTTTTGGAAAATGTCACCAGCTTGCGATGAGTCAGTCGAGCCTCTCTGCAGCTTGCCCACTGCTTCGTGCGAGGCGTGGGGCTGTCCCCACGGGCATCTCCCTGCTGCTCTTTGCACTCGGATCTTCCTGCCGAGAGACGAGAGGCTTCTGCTGGCAGCACCCGGGCAGGAGCTGAGCCGGGGGCTGGGGCTGGCAGGGCTGCGTTTGGCCAGCTGGAGCCCCGGGGACAGACAGACAGACACGTCCGTGCTGCAGCACCCGGGGCGAGGGCTGCAGCTGGGATCTGCAGCCGAGGCATTTCCACTCCTCCGGGGATCCTCAGGGCCCGGCAGCAAAGGCTGTGCACCCAAATGACTCCTGGTGGAAGGGGAAGGGGACTGGGTGGAAAACCACAGGGAGACCTCTGGAAGCTGGTGCTGCACGCACGGGGGGCTGCGTGGTGTGCAGGTGTGCTGGGAGGGATGCTCCGACCTCAAACGAGCCAGAAATGCCAGAGCTGAGGCTGCTGATGGAGCATCCCCCCTGTGCCTCGAGGACGGGGGCGTTTATGTGATCTTTTAACTCTCTGACCTCTCCTAACTCCGTCTCTCCCCGCTCTGGGACCTGCTATCCGATATTTCCCTTGTAGCCTCACCATTCCTCACCTGTCCCCATGGGAGTGAGGAGGGCTCCCCTTCCCTGGGGGCTGTGGCAGCAGGATGGGGGCTGCCCCTCCAGCCCTGGGGACCAAAATCCCTTCCCGGGGCCGGCAGCTGAGCACAGCCTCACATGGAAACACAGGGCAGAGACACGCGGAGAGGTACTGAGCCTGATCTCTCAGAATTCCTGGTGCAGGTGTGGCACGAGAGGTGTTTGAGCCCAGCTCGCGGCGATTCCACGCGCGACTTCCAGCTCTCCAGCTGGTATCAGGCACCAGGCAAAGAAGGAACACGGGGATTGACCGGGGGGGGGAAGTTTGGTTCAGGTGACTCTCAGCATCTCACGAAGGTATGGAGGAGGGATAAAAATCCCAGTGTCCAGGGGAGGAAAATTAAATGAAATTAGCACCTTTTTTTCCTCTGTCCTCTTATCTCCATCACTCCTGTGTCCCTTCTCACTGAGGGATGCAGGGTTCCCCTTCCTGAGCTCCGTGGGACCTGCAGGTGCTGAACGGAGCCGGAGCCCTGTGGGAAAAACACATCTGATAATTGCTGTGAAAATTCGTGTTGCAGTGCACAGACACAAAGGGATGAAAGGAGGCTGCCTCAGCATCCTGACATTTCCTCCTTTCTGACTTCTCATCTCAGGCATCCCGAACATCCTTTTATGGCGGCTTTTGCAGGCAGCTCCCTCAGACAAAGGAAAGGAAATGGGATTTCCAAAACACCCTGGGCCGGCGCTGATGGAGAGGGGCTCTGAGCAGCGCCCAGGAGCTGCTGGCTGAGGTGAGGAGGTGACGAGGGCTCCTTGCTGCCGCCTCCCCAGCACCAAAACTCCCAGATCCCACTGCAGGGAGCACCTGCCACCCTGCCCAGCTGGCAGTGGTGGTGGCTGTGAGGCACAGAGCAGCTCCGGGACCACCCAGCTGGGGAGGGGATGGAAGGGAAGAGGTTCTGAGCACCCCGTGCTCCTGTGCAGCCCTCTGCAAGCCCAGCCTGTCTGTGCTGGAAATTTCAAGTTGTTCTAAAGGCAGCAAGTTAACAAGATTTGGAAACCAGGTCAGCGGAAGGAGCTCAATTAGCTGCTGAACCGTGGGGACCAGCTCACTTCGTGGCTGCTTTATTGACTCCTCAGATGGGCGTTATTGACACCACACACGTCAGGCGGGCCGGGATGGGGGTCTTCCCTCGAGGAAGGGACACCTGGACACTCACCAGGCATGGGAAACTTTACAAAAGGCCGAACTGGGTGCCACGGGACAGCCCGAGCCATCCCACTGTGCCGTGTCATAGAATCACCACAGAATTATGGAATGGCCTGGGTTGGATGGGATCTTAAAAATCAGCCAGTTCCAACCCCCCAGCCCTGGGCGGGGACATCTTCCACTATCTCAGGTTGCTCCAAGCCCCCTCCAGCCTGGCCTTGGGCACTTCCAGGGATCCAGGGGCAACCACAGCTTCTCTGGGCACCCTGTGCCAGGGCCTCCCCCCCCTCACAGGGAGGAATTTCTTCTCAATATCTAATCTAAACCTCCTCTAAAGCCACTCCCTCTTGTCCTGTCACTACACGCTCTTGTAAACAGCGTCTCTCAATCTTCCTTGTATCAGCAGCTCTGTTCCCCCCAGCCCTGCAGGAACCTCCAGGCTCCCACTCCCACCGCTCGTCCTGCTCTTCCCTGAGGCCTCAGGGGAGGGGACAGCCAAAGGGGACAGGCAGCAGGGCTTGCAGGGAGCTGGCAGCACCGGCACGGCTCACGCGACCTGCTACCTGTCTTGTCACGTCGCCGCAAACATCTGCTGCAGATAAACCAGCGAGAGAGAGGCAAAGCCGAAGGGCCTCTCCGAGCAGCTCTCCAGCCCCAGCAGCGGGAGGGCTGCGGCGCCTGTCACGCTGCATGAAAAACCTCTTTCATTAGTGGCAGGGCTGGAGCTCAGACCCCGGAATCACAGCAGGAATCACAGCTTGGGATCCCAGCGCAGCTTCCTGGGGGCTCCGCAGGCAGGCGGGCACAGCCCCGGCTCCGTGGGCACCTGGGGAGCAGCCTGGGTATGGCTTTGTTCTGATAGGGAGCGTTCCACGCACAAAACAAGGAGCTCAGGGCTTTGAAGCCCTTGCAGGAATCCTGAGGTGCTGCCAGCAGGGAAGGCTGCTCCCCGATCCCGAGGGAAGAGCCCCTCTCCATCCTGTGCACACATCCACAGCTCCCTTCCCCATCCTGGCACGGGACAGATGCCCAGGCTGCCAGGAGAGCCGGGGGTGCCAGCCTGGGCAGCTGCGGGAGGCAATCTCGGCACTGGAGGAAATCCAGTTTGCTGCATAAACTGCATCCCTCTGTCCCGGGACAGCATCTCTGGGATGCTCAGCCACGGCGGGGCCAAGCGGGAGAGCAAACAGGGCAGGGCTGGCAGCGGTGGCACCCAGGGCTGGGCGGGAGCCCCGTGGCAAGGAGGGACCAGCCAGGGGGCTCGGGGGCTGCAGGCGGGGCTGAGGGCAGGGCAGGGAGCAAGTCAGCAAGCAGGGCAGGGGCTGAAAACAGGGCAGCTGGGAGGGCAGGGACGGGCAGCGGGCAGGGCTGGGCAGCGGGCAGAAGAGGGCAGAGGGCAGGACTGCAGCCAGGGCAGGGCGGGGCAAAGCAGGGCCGGGCTGTGGGCAGGACGGAAGGCAGGACAGGGCAGGGCAGTGGGCACAAGAGGGCGGCGGGCACGGCAAAGCCGGGCAGGGCGGTGCCAAG
>VZTD01004942.1:571224-613020 GCA_013397725.1 Rhagologus leucostigma | reverse complement strand
CGCTCCGCAGTGCATGGCCGAGCCCCGGCCGGCCCCCTCCGCTCCGCCGGGACCCTCCCCCGGGCCGGTCCCGGCCGCCCCCCGCGTCCCCTCCTCCTCCTCCCCGCCAGCCGTGACCTTGGCATCCGCCAGCCGCGGGGACAGCCCTGGGGTGAGCCGCCGCGGGATGCGTTAGCCGGCGGATCGCACGGGAATATTTCTCCTGGGAAAAGGAGAGCGNCGGCAGGAAAAGCGGATTTAAGGAGCATCTTTGGCCCTTTGTTGGATGAGAAGGACGGGGAAGGAGCGGCAGGATGAGCACTAGCAGTGAGTACGGCGTCCTCTCGCCTTGGCTGGGGGAACGGGGCTGATACCGCACCGAGCTGGCTGGGAGGAATTGGAAAGAAAATGTCATAGCAGCGCTGACAAGCCTAGAGGGATGGAATTTTGGGTTGTTTTCCTGCCTGCCTTTTGCTTGCCTGCTTTCTGCCAGGCTCTGGCTCGGCCGTGTTTGATGTGGGCTGAGCCGTGGTGCTTATCTGCGCGGAGTACTTTTCTTGGCTTGGATTTCTGGGGTTTTGGAGGGCAGAGCATCGACTGAAATGTCGATACGCAACATGGTGAGAGGCAGCCGGGAGCGCTCTGACAGGCACAGCCTCACTTGCTGCTGCCTCTGCCTGGGAAGAAATGGATGTGAGGGGAGGAGGAGAAGGGCGAGGAGAGACCCAGAAATCTGAGCAAAGCACAGGTGCAATCCTGAAAAAAAAGAACCCCAACCTTCTGCAGCTGGGGATGTGGGTGTTCCTATTGTGCGTGTGAGACAGGGACAGAGGCACTCATGCGCCGTGGATGAATTTCTAAAGAAGCAGAGCTCAGAAATGTGCTGCATAAGATGAGAACTGGCACCAGGCTGCTCACTTTGGATTCTGTGCCCTTGTTGGAAAGTCTGGGAAGATTGATCAGGGCTGAGCAAGTCACAATCAATTTCTTTTCCCTGCCTGATGTGCTGGGTGACAGCTGTACCCACCTTGCTGGCACGGCTTTGATCCCTTCCTTTAAAAGGAGTTGGTGTCGATGGCCACCTGAGGGGCTTCCTCCCGGGATAACCTCTCCAGGGAAGCCCCCCTGCCCCTCCCGTGGGTCCTGGAGCTGTGTGAGGAGCGGAGCCCTCCCCCAGGCACGAAACAGCAGAGCAGCAACTTCTCCATTGCATTGGCGTGCTGAGGTTTCTCAATCCCAGGGCTTGGGGTGGTTCCCGAGCAAAACACCGTGAAAAATGCCTTGGCACGCTGCGAGGCAACAGAACAGGTGATTCCAGCTCTGTTGGGCTGTGTCAGAGGCGAGGAAACTTTCCAGGTGCCCTCTGCCCAAGCCGCACCTGGGACAGGAGCGGGGGTCCTCCCGGGGGAGCGGGGCTGGCGCTGCCTGGGTGGGAAACAATAGGGACTGATTCTTTCCGAGCCTGCAGGATGCCTGATAACAAAGGGTCCTCCCTCTGCTCCTCTGGGCGAGCAGCTCAGCTCTGGCGCAGAGGACTGGCGGGATCAGTGGCCACCGTGGTCAGGTGGGACTGCTAAGCTTCCTCTAAGCCAATTTTGCCGAACGCCTGTTGGTTCCTTTTGGGATTCCTTCCCAGCTCCTAATAGCTGGCTTGGCTGCTGCGGGAGATGAGGGCTGTTTATGGCACCGGTGTGTTCTAACTATCAGATCGTGCTGCAGAACTCCTCCAGCTGGGGCCTCCCACACTCAGCGAGGTGCCAGGGAGCCAAACCGTGCTGCTCTGCCCTGACTCACGGGGGAGGCCACTGGGCAGAGCCGGGAGTCCCTTGGGAGCTGCTCCTCCTTCTGCCACCGCCTGGCTCTGTGGCCCTGGGCACGTCACTGAGCAGTGCCAGCAGCTGCCAGCGCTCTTGCCAAGCCCTCTGGGGGGCTTTGCAGTCTTTGCCTAAATTGCCATTGCCCCATTTTAAGTAGCCACGTGTTTTAGTCAAGGCTTGGCAACTCTGTGGCATCTCCCGGCCACTCGCTGTGCTGGGGGTTGGTGATTTGTGGGTCACTCCAGGTCCCTTTGGGACCACACCAGGGGTGTGCAAACCCTGCAGGGCGCTGGCCCTGCCCTGTTGGGCTCCCAGTTGTTTTCCCAGCAGCTGGGGTGCTCCGAGCAGGGCTTGGATGCCCAAGTGCTGCTTCACTCCTGCTCCCAGCCACGGCCCGATCCTCTCCCAGCTGGCTCCGTGAGGGGTGAGGGGCCGTGTCTGCTGTCAGCACGTTCTGGGACCGGTGTGAACACTGCCAAAAGCTGCCTCTGCCCATGCTGCTGCCTCGCCCAGCTCTGGCCATCCCTCCCCAGCCTGTAGCCCTCAAATCCCTCTGCCCACAAGGCACCAAAAAACAAATCCTGGGAGCCGCGTGCCAGTGCCATCTCTGTTTCACCCCCCTGATGCCACCTGGCACTGACCTACCATGGCTTTTTTACCCCTCTGCTGGTGGCCAGGGGCTCAGTGGAGCTCGGTGCCCCTTGTCAGAAGCTTCCCAGCCCTGCCAGCATGGCCAGCTCTGCTGTTCGATTTTTTTGGGCTGTTTTTCCCCCAGTCCTGTAGTGTCTGAGGGCTTGGATGTGGTGGGATCCCCCAGGGGCACTCCCGCCCCCCAGGCTGCTCTCCCTCCTGGTGCCCAGGAAGAGGGGGATGGCTGGAGAAGCCAGACTGTGCACAGATCTATGATGTCCAGGTGTACCTGTGCCTGCAGGGCTGAAATTCCAGGGCTGGCACACCAAGGAGAAGCGCGGCTGAGGGTAAAATGCCACCATCTGATCTGTGAATTCCCACCGCTGCTTCCCATTTCTGCCGGGTGCGTTTTGCTAACGCTTCTCTCCTGCCTGAAGCTGATGTGAGGCAGGAAACCTGTGGCTGTGGGCCACAGCTGGCCCCAAGCCATGCTGGTGAGCAGATCTGCCAGGCCTCCAGGAGCTCTGGGCAGGATTTGCTGGGCTTATCTCTGGAGACGCTCCATGCACAGCACACCTGTCCTTGCTGAGGGGACAGGGGGTTGCTTTTCACCCTGGGTTTGAAGACCCCATGTCACCATCTCTCCCATGAGGAAGGCAAAGCCAGATGGAAATTGTGCATTTAAGGTGAAGAGGTAAAACCACTTGATCTCAGGCCTAAACTCCTATCCTGAGGCTGCAGAGCAGCTCGGGTGGCCCTGAGGGTGGAAGGGGTGGGAAGGTGGCCTCTCCTGGGATTCCAGGTGTGCGGGGAGGGTTTGGAGGGCACGGTGTCGGTGTTTACATTCGTTAGGCTATCGCTGCCTCTCACTAATTGGTTACAAATGGATTCCTGCCTTGGCACAGAGGCCTGTGGTGCTGCTTGGCATTTCCAGGGCGGCTGGAGCTTGTAGGACAAAATCCTTGGCCGAGAGAACGTTCCTTAAAATCACCCCCTGGAATCTCCTCTGCCTGCGGCCAGCGTCTCCCTCGGAACCTGGGCAGGGAGTTTGACGTGACTGACGCTGTGTTTGTGCTGAAAGGGTTCGAGCTGTCACTGCCCCAAGGATTTCAGCCCCTGGAATGAGTGGGAAGGATCCCTCCTGCTGGTCTGGAGGGAGCCGGCAGGTTTGGGTGCTGCAGGTCCATGGAGTGCTGTCTGTGAGTCACCCCGTGGGATTTGCACGTCGTCCCTTTAGGCCCAGCTCTTGTGGGGTGGGAGAGGGGCTGCTGCCAGTCTGGGCACTGCTTTTTGCCAGGAGCGAGGTGCCCCTGGTTGTCCTGGGTCTCACAAAGGACATCCCAGCTCCTGGGGAGCTGAAACCCTGGCGAGCTCCGGGGTTGAGCCGGGTTTGGCAGGATCTGGATCAGTGCGGCACCGGGTGATTGAGGCTGGTTCACAAAGCGGGGATCTTCCAGTTTCCCTTCTGTCTCCAACATTCACCTGGAAAAAGGAAGCCAGAATCCGATGGCAAGTTAACTCAGGCTGGGCTGAGCCATTTATCCCCATCCTTGGAGCAGCTGGGAGCCTGCTGGAGCACGGACAGCTCCCAAAGAAGGTTTGGTATGCCAAGTGGAAAGTTTCATCCCAATCCCTGCCACCTCTCAAATTCCTGCCTAGGGGCTCCCCCTGCTCTGAGAAGGAGCTGTGGGGAAAGGCTGGACAGCGAAGCCTTTGGGAAGGGAGGCTTCCTGACAGATCCTGGCGAATGCAGTGTGTTTGCCTGGTTATTTTTGTCTCCCCTCAATCGTGCTCCCTCTTAGGTCGTGATCCTCTAAGCGTAATTACCCCGTAATCTCCAGGCACATGTGGTTACAAGGTGTTTACCAGCAAACTCCATTAAGGCCCTGTGTAATTAAAGAGGAATCCCGTGGTGCTGCACATCCCTGGGAGCTCCAGCTCGGCTCCTCAGGCGGGTGATTCACCAGGTGTCCCCACCCTGTGGGGCAGGACCTGCCGGGGAGCAGCACAGGGAGTTTTCATCCCGTGTCCCGAAGTGCAGGGAACCCAGAGGGATCAGCCTGTTGATGTCACGAGCAGGGTCTTTTCCAGAATTTGGAGCTCCCAGACTCCGGGCCCACATTTCAGTCCTCTCAGTGCCCTGACTCTGACAAACAACCAGACACAAATCATTCCCTGTTTTCCTGGGCAGCCTAGCAGAGGGACAATCACCCATTGCATTCACTTTGCTGCCAGAAAATTCCGATCCCAGGCAGCAGCCCTGTCCCCGGGCTGGTGGATGGGCTCTGTCCTCTCTCCAGGCTCTCTTTCAAACCCTCTCTCCTGGCAGCTGGCCCTTGGAAGAGCAGGAGCCGTGGAAAGTGGCCCTGCAGGCCCGTGCAGTGCGTGCTGTAAGGTCGATTGAAGCGATTGAATTCTTTCAAGGGTCTACCGTGCTCTTCTGAAATAAACAGCACACTTTCCAATCACCAAGTGACGACTGCTTTAGCAGGCTAACGGCGTTTGGGATGCCAGCAGGCTGAGCTGGTGACAGGAGTCCGTGTGGTGCTGCCTTCGCTGGCAGGAGGGAACAAAACCCACCCAGTTCCTGCCAGACCCTGCAGCCCTGTCGTGATGGGGCCGTCACGAAGCAGTTGGAACACCTCACTCGATATTTTTAGGTCTCAAATACATCAGTGCCTGAGCTGTGAGCGCTGCAGCACCTCCAGAAAGCATCTGGGGGTGGAGTGGTCACGTTAGGAACTGGGGTGAGGAGTGATGGGGAGTTTTGCGGGATGAAGGGGGATGCAGAGGGAAGGCCCAGGCGCCTCAGGCGCAGGGATTTTGGTTGTGGGCAAGGCTGGCAGGGGGAATGGAAGCCTGGAGCAAGGGAGAGGGCTGTGCCAGGTCCTCCCGTGCCCAGTCAGGGGGCTCAGTGCATCCCTGGGGAGTAGAACAGCTGGAATGCCTGGCTCAGACAGGCACTTACTGGGACATGGGGTGGGGATCTCCCAGTCACAGCTGCTCCCACAGCCCCCACGGGCACTCCTGGCTCTCCAGGAAAGGGCTGACTGGGGTTTACCAGGCCCAAAGTGATCTCTCATGGGAGCAAACTCGGCTGCACAGGTCCCATTTCTTTGCTGGTGGCTCGGGTATTTGATAGGCCCCAGGTTCTTGGTGCATTTTTCAGCTCAGGTGGAGTTTTCTGAATGCTTTGTCAGTATCAGCCATAAGCCCTGGCCTGGGAATTGATGAGCTTTCTCCACTGCCTGGGGCGGGGAGAGGAAAGAAAAAGGAGCTGCTGCTGTGGTTTCCTTACCCAGCCTGTCTGACCTTCCTTTCTTCTTCCCCTTGCTGGCCTGGCAAGGTCTGCAGAGCCCCAAGGATCATTCGCTTTTCTGTTCGTGGACATTTTGCTCCCCTTCCATTTTGAATCAGCTTCTTTCTGAGTCTTGGAAAAGGCTCAGAGCTGGGGAAGTGCTCGCAGGAAGGTTTCTCTGAGGAGCACAGCAGGGTAAGAGGGGAGCAGGTGCTCGAGGCTCAAAGCCGTCCCGTCGGCTCCTGGTTTTTCCTGGCAACAAGTGGCACGTTTTGGAGAGCTGTGAGGCAGGGAAAGCTTTGCTGCTGCAATGTCAGCCTCAAATCCCTTCCTCAGCCCAGCCTGAGCTCGCTGCAGCCTGAGTGTGAGTCCCAGAGTCTGCAGGATCACACCAGCTAAACGTGGAGCAGGACTCGGTGTGCGCTCCCAAATCCATGTGCCAGGCCCTGTGGAACAGCCTCCCCTTGGGAACCTCACCTCGCTTGTGAAAGCACCTTGCAGGGCCCTGCCTGTCCTTCCCAGCGTCCCAGCCGTGCTGCCAGCCCTGAGGATCATGGAATTTTCATGGAATTACAGGATGGCCGGGAGTGGAAGGGACCTTGAAGTTCTTGTCCCACCTCCTGCCATGGGCAGGGACACCTTCCACAGGCCAGGGTGCTCCAAGCCCTGCCCCACCTGGCCTTGGGCACTTCCAGGGATTGCTCCTGCTGGAGAATGGGAGCTATTTTTAAATCCTCTGGGGGACGGGGTGGGTCACTGCCTGCCTCAGAGGCACTTGCTGGGACATGTGGCGGGGATCTCCCAGTCACAGCCGCTCCCAGCCTGGGCTCCCAGTGCAGGCCCAGAGGGTCCCAGCAGGGTGGATGGCCCAGGGTGGCTTTGCTTCACCCCCTGGCCAAAGACCTTAAAGCTTTAGGGGGGAGGAGGGGGGAACAAAGCTGTTCCTGTGAGAAACCCATTCCTGAGGCACAGCAGGAGCCGCAGCCCCTCCATGGCCCGGAGCTGCCTCCCGAAAGAAGGGGGTTCCTTGTCCTGGCCATGCAGCAGGGCTGGCTCAGGGCTGGTCTGACAGCTGCTGCTGCCCTGCCTTTCTCCTCTGCACCCAGTCCCTGAGGGCTCTTTCCTAAAAGAAGGAATCAAATCCCCTCCGGCTGCGCTGGCGGGGGCTGGGGCAGCGAGTGGCTCTCTGGGGCTGGTGTGGCTGCAAGCTCTGCACCAGCCGGGGTGCCCGTGGTGACCACAGGACCAGGCAGGTCCCCGTGGTGAACCAGAGAGTGGTCAGGTGCTGAGTCCAGCAAGGGGAAGGTTCTCCTTGAAGCCAAACCCGAAGAAAAGAGGGCTGGGGCGGGCAGGGGTCTCAGAGTCCCTCCGGGGTGGTGCAGACCCCGCTTCTCTCAGCACCAAGCCAAATGCAGCCCGTGTGGGGCACACAGGTGCGGGTTGTGCAGCTCTGCTCCGGATTTCCCCTCTCTCTGCTCCCGACGGAGCAGAGGCTTCCCCGGAGCACGGCGGGTCCCCGCGGACCGTCCTTCCCTGCGCCGTGCCAGGGGTCCGGGGTGTCCCTCCCTCCCTCCGTCCGTGCCCATCCCCCGCTGGCACCTCCCGCGCCAGCTCCGCTGCTCAGAGGATGGAGAAGGTGGAGCAAGGTAAGATGAGCTCGCTCCCAGCTCCTATAAATAACCGCGCCAGCCCAGCACCGGCTGAGGGGAGGGGAGGGGACCAAGCCCGAGCTGCTGGGGCCCGGCTCCGTCCGTCCGAGGCACAGCCGGGCTGGGTGAGCGGCGCTGCCGGTGACACGGAGCGTGCCGTGGCACCAGCCTGAGCGCCGCTGTGCCCGCACCTCGCCGGCAGTGGTCAGGGTGCCCGCACCTCGCCAGCAGTGGCAGCTGGCCCCGGGGTCAGCGTGCCCACACCTCGCTGGCTGTGGTCAGGGTGCCCACAGCTCGCTGGCTGTGGCAGCTGGCACCGGGGTCAGCGTGCCCATACCTCGCTGGCAGTGACAAGGGGGCATCCTTCCCCCGCGGCACCGATGTGCCAGCCTGCTTTTGGCTCTTGCCAGGCCGTGCCGGGGCACGGGTGGCGTGGGTGGGGTGTCTTTGGGGTGCAGGCCAGGTTTGTGGCCAGACGTTGGGACAGAAGGGGATGGCAGCTATTCCACGGGGAATAAGCAGATTTAGGAGGGAAAAGAGGGGCTCGTGGGGTTGATGGCAGCGCATGTGGGGATCAGGAAGACCTGGGTCCTGTCTGTCTGTCCAGGCTGTGCCTTGGGGGTCAGTTTTGCCGGTATTTCCCCAACGTTTTGCCCATGAACCAAGCAGCAGAGCAGCTCCCAGGTGCGTGGGAGAGCCATGGCAAGGAGGCCATTCTTCATCTGGTGGCAGCTGCTGAGGCATGAAGCTGGCTGATCCCAGCTTGGAGCCTTTGATCAGGGAGCAAAACCATCCCTTCATCCACCCCCAGATGTGATTTGAGAGAACTTGCACTGGTGTCCCACCATCTGCCCCTGCGGGAGAGGAGTGGGCTGGATCTGATCCTTCCCCTCTGGAGAAGGAGGTGCCTGGATGAGCTGGCCAGGGAGGGCTGAGGGATTGAGTGTGGATGTTCTCCCCTCCCCTGCTTTTGAAAAAAAAGAGAAGTCGCTGCCTGCACGGTGAGTTATGTGGTGATGACTCCTTCTGATGGGCTCCATATAAAATCCCTCGCCTCCCCGAGGATGCTCCCCGTTGAAAGCTTTTATGGCATCTTAAAAATAGCCACAGAGGGGGAGAGAATGAGAAGATGGATAGGTAGGTGGATCCCTAATAAGGAGAGAAGAGGAAACAGCTCGAGAGGGAATGGAAAGACTTTGGTGAACGGCATGTGAGTGATTGCTGAGGGAGGGGGTGGTGTGGCCGCGCCGAGCCGCTGAGCTGCGTGCCCAGCGGGAGTGGGAAACCCTATAAAAAGCCTGCCTGGGAGATCTGTGCCTTGCTGGGGAGAGGGTTGGGGTGAGCATCAGCTCGGGCCGTGGCTCCTGCAGGCGCTCGCTGCATTCTACAAGTACCCGTTAAAAATAATCCGCGGCTCTCGGCCGGCTGCAGCTGCTGCTCCTGCGTGATTCCCAAGCAGCTCATCCCTGCTCCTTCCCTGCCTCCAGGCTCGGCGCCTCGCAAGGAGGTCGCTCCTGGATTTCCCTGAGGTGGCCTTTCCCACCTGGGCTGTGCTCCGGGAAAGGTGCCGGGACATGCCTGTGCCCTGGCTTTGTGCTGCCTGGCATTCGTGATGCCAGGGGCGAGATCTGGGGATGGTGGCACTGGGCTGGGGCTCCGTGAGGGCACAGCTGCCCAGGGCCTGGCTGGAGCGGCATTCCCAGAGCCGCTGGCAGGAGTGCCCTGCAGGGGGACAGTCCTGCTCTGCCGTGTGGCACTGCCAGCACAGCATCTCCGGGACCCGGGGAGTGGCTCCAGGCCCTTTGCTGTGCTTGTGGCAGCTCTCCCCATCGCTCAGGGAAGATTTTCCAGAGTGTCTTCAAGAAATGCTAATTGCTTTGGCTTCTCTTGGTACGGCACAGCCACTGGGCACAAAGGGCTCTTAGTCAGCTGAGAGATCTGCCAGATCCTCCCTCTGGATCCCCTGGAGAGCTGGTGGAGCTGCCGTGACCACTGCTGATCCCCACACCCCCGGGTCCCATCTTGTCCCCAGGCTGGCCCGGACCTGTGGTCCCAATATCCGGTGGCACAAGGCACTGCGACCTCTCTTTGGGATGTGGAACCCCCCAAGCTCAGCCCCTGGCAGGCACAGCGTGGGCTCAGTGCTCCCCTTGTGCTGCAGGAAGGGTGGCTGGGGGGATAACGATTTTCCCATCCTGGGAATGAGGACAGAGCTCGTGCTGTGGCCATCAGCGGTGCTCTGTCTGTCCCCCCGAACCCTGGGGTGCCGCTGCCCACCCCAGCTCTGGGGTGGGCCCAGAAAAGCCCCGTGCAGGTGGCTTTGTTTGGTGCAGGCAGCTGGGAAACATTCCTTGGCTTTGCCCCTGCTCCAACTGCAGGGAAAAAGCGCTGCTAACAAGGCTCCTCTGTCACAGCCGCCAGCCTGTCACATCCAGGCCATCTCCCTCTTGCTTTCTCGTCTTTTTCATCTTTTTTTTTTTCCTCCCTCAGCTAGACAGGAACCCGGGGAAGCAGAGGCTGTGGAGGGTTAGCGCTGCCCGACTCCGGGGAATAGTGAGGCTGGAGAGATCCTGCCTGATCCTTGTGGGTGGGTCTGAGCCGGCAGCACCGTCCTGGCTGGAGAGTGTCCATCCCCCTCCCCACCTGGAGTGCCCCATCCTGCCCTGGGATCCCAGCACAGGAAAGGCTGGGAGAGTTGGGAATGTTCAGTGCGGAGAAGAGAAGCTTTGGGGTCACCCAGTTGTTGCCTTCCAGTGCCTGAAGGGAGCCTGCAAGAAGTGCAGAGAGAGACAATTTACAGGGGATGGAGTGACAGGACACGGGGAATGGCTTCACACTGACAGGGCAGGGTTAGATGGGATATTAGGATGAAATTCCTTCCCTGTGAGGGTGGGGAGGCCCTGGCACAGGCTGCCCAGAGAAGCTGTGGCTGCCCCTGGATCGTTAGAAGTGTCCAAGGCCAGGCTGGAGGGGGCTTGGAGCAGCCTGGGACAGTGGGAGGTGTCCCTGCCCATGGCGGGGGGTGGAATGAGATGAGTTTTAAGGTCTCATCCAACCCAAACCATTCCATGATTCTACCCCTGGTCCCTGCTCCCCCCTTGCCGGCCCTTGGCTGGGAGCATCCCGTGGGTGTCCAGAGCGAGGGCTGACCAGGAGAGGACACCTGCAGCTGCCCCAGCCCTCTGTGCCCGCCTGGCTGGTCAGGTCCAGTTTGGGACACAGTTCTGTTCCCTGGCAGGCAGCTTTTGGCTCACTTAACCAAAAGCACAACAAAGCCCAAGCTCATTTTCCCCCCTCTGAAAGGGGACTTGTTCCTTGGAAAGTGCCAGCTCTGCCGGGCCCGCTGATCGCTCGTTAATTGTCGCTAATGAGGAGCTGGGCGAAGTGGCATGCAGAGGCTCTTGGGGACAGACTGTCGCTTCGGCTTGGGAGGGACATCTCAGCGGGGAAGGGAGCCGTGCCCTCGGCGCGGGTGAGCGGAGCCGCACGAACGGGTTCGGGAACGAGGAGCGCTCCAATTCCTGTGCCCGCGGCACGGGAGGGCAGCGCCGTGCCCTGACCCGGCGGCGGCGAGGGTTAAGAGGATCCCTGGCGCTTTCCTGTACACAGTGGGATTTATTTACACGCGGAGAGGTGGGATGGAGAGGGCTAAACCCACCCTGCCCAGGAGGGAGGGCTCAACCTCCGGAGCCCACGAGCGGCGGGACGCGCTGCCAGGGCTTGGCCCCTCGCCTCCAGCCCGCCAGTCGGAGGCTGTTTTGTCCCCAGCCCCGATGAAAGGCACCAAAGGCTTTTAGCGGGAGCCAGCCGTGTCTGCCCGCCCGGAGCTCCCCGCGCTGGCAGCTCTCCCTCCTGTGGAAGTCGGGATTCTGGGCGTCCGCGGGAGCCGAGGAGAGCACGAGTGTGGCAAGGAGGAGCGGAGGGAGTTCGGTCTGTGCCGAGCCCCTCGCGTGCCCGGGGGAGTGCACTGGTCGGGGTGTGCCTTGTCCTGCCACGTCCCCACCGTCCCCAGCCAGGCTTGGCCCTGCCCTGCTTGGCTCCTGTTTCTGAGGCTCAGGATGTGGTTGGAAGGGTGTGAAGCCCCCCGGGAGTGTCGCGCTGGTGCAGAGGTGTGTTTTTACTCGTGGAGACTCCTCTCCCACAGCAGCAGCTCCCTGAGTGCCCATCCCCTGCTCCAGCAGCTCCTGTGGCACCCGTGCCACTCACCTCGGTGGTTCCTTTTATCTCCTCACTGCTAAAATGGCTGAGCTGCTTCACAAGTCCTTTTCCTGGGAGCTTTCTCAGCTTTTCTCCCATTCCTGCCAGGCTTCCATGTACCTGTGACCTCCTCCTGCCCCCTGGGTACCTCCTCTTGTCCTCACAACTGGTGGGTGAGGCACCAGCAAGAGGCTGTGTCGGTGTTTGCTGCTCAGCCACAGCCAGGGCTGCTCTGCAGAGGGGGATCTTCGCTCCGGGATTTGTTATTTCATTAGAATGAACAGCCACGTGGGATGTTATTTTCCATCCACCTGAGAGAGGTTGGAGTTGCTGCTTTCTGCCCCAAACCCTGATGTCTGGTTTTGGATTCTCTGCCTTTGAAGCAGGGAGGAGAAGCGAGAGTGGAGCAGGTGGATGCTGCTCATGTTCTTCCAGGACAAGGGCTGATGTCAAGGGAATGGTGGTTGCACCTCTGCCTCCTACTCTGACCCTGGTTTGGGGTTCAGGTGAGCCCCACACCATGCAACGAAGTGTCCTGCACTTCGTTTCCCACTGCTTCCAGGCTCCTTTCGCACTGGAGACAGCTGTGGGCTTGGGACTGGCTGTTGCTCCGTGCTCCACTTGAGGGGCTTGCTATTCTGACCCCTAAAACACCTTTCAGGGGCCTCAGGCAGCCTTGCTCATCCTGGGAAGCAGCAGGACAAAGAGCTGGCACAGCTGGGCTGAGAAATGTGCCTGGACCCCAAAACTGGGGCAGAGTGGAAGAGCCTTGAGCTGGTGTGATGTGTGTGACCCAAAATCTGAGCCAAGCCATCTGTGCTGGGGAAGGGGGAAGAATAACCTCATCCATCCATCCATGCATCCATCCATCCATCCATCCATCCCTCCATCCATCCATCCATCCCTCCCTCCATCCATCCATCCATCCCTCCCTCCATCCATCCATCCATCCCTCCCTCCATCCATCCATCCATCCCTCCCTCCATCCATCCATCCATCCCTCCCTCCATCCATCCATCCATCCCTCCCTCCATCCATCCATCCATCCCTCCCTCCATCCATCCATCCATCCCTCCCTCCATCCATCCATCCATCCCTCCCTCCATCCATCCATCCATCCCTCCCTCCATCCATCCATCCATCCCTCCCTCCATCCATCCATCCATCCCTCCCTCCATCCATCCATCCATCCCTCCCTCCATCCATCCATCCATCCCTCCCTCCATCCATCCATCCATCCCTCCCTCCATCCATCCATCCATCCCTCCCTCCATCCATCCATCCATCCCTCCCTCCATCCATCCATCCATCCATCCCCTGAGGGTCTCTGAGGTCTGAGAGCTGCCTCGGGGGTTGGGATGGCTCCTCCTGGGACTCTGGCAGGTGTCACCTCCTGCAGCGCAGTGGGACATTCACACTGGCAGGGGGACAGGCCATGTCCTGGAGGGATCCTCTGCTGGGACAGTGGGAGGAGGCAGAAAATGTCTCAGTGGGGCACTCAGAGGGTGGTTGTGCTGAAGGTCATCCCAAGGGGAGCAGCCTCGAGGCAGCTCCATCTCCCAGCACAGCTGTTGTCCCTCCCCATGGCTCCCCCCTGCCCCAGCCTTTGCTCCATGACTGTTTGCCGTTCCTGCTTTTTTTCCTTCCACCCCACCTTCCTTTTCTCTTCCCTCTCCCCGTTTCTCTCCTGGCAGCTTTGTTCTCCTGGCTGTGTACCGGGGTTGCCATGGTGACTGCCACAGCATCTCTGCATCCCGCAGGAGTGGTCCTGCGCTGCCCTGGCCATGCAGGGCACCCTCCTGCCCCTCCCAGTGGCCACCTGCCACCTCCTCCCAGGGATGGAATTCCCTGGGGACATCTCCGTGCCACATCCTGGCCTCTGGGGAGAGGAGGGGACAGCGTGGGGTGGCCCTCAGCGGCTCAGGATGGGGCTGGCGCGCAGGGCTGGCTGCATGGCACAGCTTTAGTGCCGCCAGAAACATTCCAATAAAACCTTCCGTAAATATTTTTTAACGAGCAAACCCTGCTTGAGGAAAACAGAGCAGCTGCTGCAGCACAGGGAGTCCCCATGGGTGTGGAGGCAGAGCTGCTTGTGGCCTTCTGGTGGCGATTTGCAGATGACAATATCTCCTTGCAGTGCGAGAATTGCTGGGCCCCTTTCAGCAGATAATTAGGATGACGTGTTACTAGCTGATTACTGGGGAAACATACATTTGCTGAGGATTTATTCTGCACCCAGCATTAATCCCCTGTATAGCTGCTAAACCCCCATAAATAATCTGATTTTGATAATCAATTGCTATTGCAAGTTCCCCTATAAATCTCAATTAAATGCACATTTAACTCGCATCGAGTTGCCAAATTTGCTTGTGCATGTGCATCCTGCTGCTTGCCTGGGGCAGATGTCTGGGGATGTGCGAGCTCAAGTCTGTTTTTCAGACAGCCTGAAACCAGAGCGGGGTTTGGCAAGGCAGAGCAGCCCCAGGAACAGCACCGCTCCTCTCCCGCACGGAGAATCCAGCATATCCCAGCTCCCTGCTGCTGCGCCTGGCTCTTCCAGCTGTGTCGTGGTGCTGGGGTTGGCGGTGAGGGCAGCAGGAGGGGGCCGTGCCTCTGGAGCATCCCAGGGAGGGGAGATGGAACTGCCAAAACCCATGGTGGGGCTTTCAGCAGCGCTTGCCTGGGGTGGAAACTGAGACTGGCTTGGGCTTGGTTGAGTCCTGGCCACCCTTGGGCCACTGTAGGGGCTTTTCCAGCCTTAATGCTGGTGGAGGGCTCAGAGGGTGGGGACATCCTGCAGGGAGGAGGTGACCAGCAGGACAAGGTGCCACCAGCTTCCTCCAGAGCTGGAAGGAGATTCCAGCCACTAACTGGGCTCTGTTTGCTGTTGGGGCCACACTGAGTTTTTTATCTCCTTGTTTTTGCAGCAAGTGCCCCTCAGGGAGGGCAGGGAGGGCTGGGTGGTCGTGGCAGAGCTCTGGTGACGTGTTCCGTGCTGGGGACATGGCGGGGGCATGGCAAACCTCCCGCTGCCTTTCAGGGTGTGGGATTTTGGCCTCACCTGGGCTGCTGGACCCCAGAGACGAGGGTGGTTTTGGATGTTTTTGGATGTTTCTGGAATGTAGCCCCCCATCCCTGCTGTCTCAGGGGTGTCAGGAGTGTCGCTTTGGGCTGCGATGCTCCTGGTGATGGGATTGCACTGGGGGAGCCATAAAAGAAATTACGAAGCTGTTCAGACTGCCGGGAAGATGTCTGAGATCCCCTCCCGAGCCTGGCTGGAGCCCAGCCTGCCGGTTGCGGTGGTGTGGGAAATGCACGGAGGTACACATGGCAGGAGGACAAAACCCGCTGCCTCTTAGTAGGGACAGCTTCGTCCCCGGCCAACGCAGCCCACACCAGGCAGCAGCTGAACATTAACGGCTTTGGGCAAGACCAGGAGCTCTCAGGGCCCAGCCCAGGGGGATTCTGCCTCTCCTGGGGCAGCAGGATGGCCCCGAGCCTGTGGAGGAGCAGGGATGCCCAGCTGTGCCCAGCTGTGTGTGCTGGTGGCGGCCACAGGTGGGGCTGGCAGGTGCCACGAGCCCCAGGCTGGCTCCCAGGGCTGGCGTGTGGCCGCTCCAGCCTGCCCTGTCCCTGGCACTGCTGAGTGCACCCCTGCCTGGCGTTTCCTCCCTCTGAACCCACCTTTCACCTCTGCCGGGCTGGTGGCTCACAGAGAGGCCTCGGCTGCTGCCGTTTGTCACCGGCCTGGCATCGCCTCGCCCAGGTATTGCTGCACCCCCGGGGCCCCCTTCTGCTGGCCCTGGCAGTGCCAAGGGGCTGTGCGGGCTCCCCAGAGCTCTGTCCCGCGGGGTTTGACCCCAGCATTGAGGATGGGGTTGGAAAGATGGAATCAGGCAGCCGTGGGTTTGGGATGTGGGGTTTTCCAGCACTGTCCCGTGGGTCAGGGAGCCTGTCCTGGGGCCTCGCGCTGTCCTGCACTGCTTGTGGTGCCTGGAACACCACGGGTGCAGTCCCCATCCCTGGAGGTGTCCAAGGAAGGGCTGGAGGTGGCACTCAGTGCTCTGGGCTGGGTGACAAGGTGGGGATGGGGCACAGCTGGGACTCAATGGCCTTGGAGGGCTTTTCCAAACGATCCTGTGTGGCCGTGGGGCTGTCCCTGGCATGTCCCTGTCCCCCCCACCTGCTGCATCCACCTCTGCCACCCATATGCAAGGCCAGGTGTCTCAACTGAACTCCCTGCAGGGCGGGGACAATCTTTTTAGGGCCACTTAAAGGCTCCATTTGCTGCCTTTAACAGAATTAGACAGGGGATCACGGTGGATTAAGAAAAGCACTAAACGCCCTCTGTGCAGGGCCCTGTGGAGGCTCTGCTCAGCTCCCCTCTGGGGGGGCTTTGTGCCGTTTTTGGGGGATGCTCTGTGTTAGGGGACTGCAGGAGTTGGGTTTCATCTCTTCCAACCCCACGATTTGCAGGGAGTTTGGTTCAGGAGGGCTCCGAGGGGATGTGGCAGTGCCCTGCCTGCAGCAGCCCCGGATCTGAAAGAGCTCCCAGTCGTTTTCGAAAGCACCTTCCCGGGATATAAGAGCAGCTGGAGGAATTTGGAGCCAGCCAGGGAAGTTCCTGCTGGCGTTTCACCCCCAGCCCTGAGCTGTAATTCATCTCCTGGAATGGGACTGGCTGGGAGGCTGCTGCTCTCGAGCCTGCTGTCCCTCCGAGCACGTGCTGGTGGCATTGAGAGGGCTCTGTAACAAATATCCCTGCCCCGCAGCCTATTTCTGGGGACACTGTCCCCTCTGTGACGCCAGGGCTTGCTTTGCCAGCTGTCACCCCCAGCCCCAATTCCCATTTCGTTGCATTAATATCCATGCGGTGCCTCTGGATGGGGATTTGATTTCAGCTGGCTCCCCAGAGTAGAAAGAGTTAAAAATAGCAGCTCCAACACCCCTCACTCCCTGGCTGTGACGCAGTCTCCCAGGTTGGAGTTACAATGCCCACAGGAAACGGGTTTAAAATAAAACAAGGGAGTGCTCTGCACTCTGCAGAATGGGAGAAAGCGGCTCCAGCCCGGAGGAAAGGCACGGAGCAGCCTCTGGGTCGATAAAACAGGCAGGAGTTTGTCTCCCTTGCAGTGCTAGTGGCCAGATGGGTGATGCTGCGCGCACACGGGGATGAGTGGGGGAATTCAGGAGGTTCTTGGCCCACCTGGGGATCCACAGGAGCACCCGGGAAGGAATGAGCACCCCGTGCAGAGCCCCTTGCCGAGGCTCAGCTGGGCGCTAAGCCGGGCCAGCAGGGCAGGGATGTGCTGGGTCCAGCAGCACCGAGGCTCCCTGGGAGCTGCAGGGTGCAGGCAGGGACAGAGCAGGCGGATCCTCTCCCAAAAGTGCTCCCAGACTCTGGAAGCAACAGTCTGCTGCAAGGTGGCGAGGTGCCAGCCTGGCTCTGCCTCATCCAACGGGGCTGCTTCTCTGATCTGGCAGAGAAAAATCCTAAATCCCCACGTTCCTCGCTCTCAGACGCTGCCCTAGTTTAAAAAATGTCAGCTCCTGGCTTTTCTTTTGTAATACTTTAAATATAGCACCCTTTATGTTTTCTGATGGACGCGCCATATGTTTGGGGAGCGGCGCCGAAATCCACCGGGCTCGTGGGTGGGGGTTAAAGGGAAAAAGCATTTCCACACGGGAAGCTGCAAGCACAAAACGCAGCGGCAGCAACCGGCAAATCCCTCCTGCAGCAGCCAGCACTAAGCTCCTTTCTGTCCTGCCTGTCTCCGGGTGTCGGTGTGAGGAGCGAGCCTGAATGTTTCCATTGTGTCACCTCCTGTCCCGGCCACCCTGGCACTGCCTCCGCAGCGCCCAGCAGGAGATGCCACCGTCTGACAGCTCCTGTGCCCTTTCCTTTCTTCAGAAAGCCCCTTGGCTGCTTTCTCTTTGGGGGTTTTTAGGGGGATTTTTCAGCTGGGATGGGTTCCTTGTGCTCCAGCTCGCCCGGAGTGCTGCGGGCCGGGCTGGGGGTGGAGGTGGGTGGGTTTGGCAGCGAGGGGACAGTCCCCCCGGGCTCCCTGCACTCCCACACAGCCAGGACTGTCTCCCAGCACTAAACACAGCCTCTGTTTAGCAGGAAATCTGGCCTCAGCAAAATGATGAGCTCAGGCTTTTCAGCTTTCGGCCAGGACCTCAAGTTTAGATTCTTCCACTCAGCACATCCCTCAGCTTTAGGACTCAAGTGTAGCCCCTTGCATGGACCCCCCAGAACCTGTCCAGCCCAGCTGGAGCTGAAAATAGCATCCTGGGGGCTGGGGCTGGGTCCAAGCCTCAGTCAAAGTCGCCCCTCCTGCTCTGGCTGGCTGGGGCTCCCCCACTTGTCACGCCTCAGGAATCGAATCCAGGGGAGGAGATGGGCTTTGGCCACTGCCCGGCTGCCAAGGGGGCCGTGTCCCTCGAGGCCACCCTGCCAGGGGAGCAGGAGAGAGGCTGGGGTGGCCCAAAGCTCCTGCTGGCAGTGGTTTGGCCCCACGCTCAGAGGGTGGGGGGGATGTGGTGAGGGGTGTCACAGAACCCCAGAATGGTTTGGGTTGGAAGGGACATTAAAAATCATCTCATCCCACCCCCTGCCGTGGGCAGGGACACCTTCCCCTATCCCGGGGTGCTCCAAGCCCCGTCCAGCCTGGCCTTGGGATGGCCACAGTGGAGGAGGGGATGTGGGGATGCCTTTCAGACGTTCTCGCTCTGCAGCACTGGAGATCTGGGGCTGTGTCCCCTGGGTGTGGCAGGTCCAGCAGGGCACAGGGAAGCTGTTCCCAAGGACTTGGCCGGACACTGGCTGCGGTGTGGTGGCCTCAGCTGGTCCTGCTGCCCCTGGGATCCACAGAGGGCCACCAGGCACAGCCGCGTGCCACCGTGACTGCTCGGGCAGATCTGTGCTCACCCAGATCCCTGTCCCGGGGTGCTGCGTCCCTGTTCCCAGCCCAGCCCTGCTTTTGTGCCCGGGCACATCATCCCCCTCATGCCCCCTCACTCCTGCCCTGTTTCTTTGCATCCACAACAGCTCAGGCCAGAGTTTTTAAGCTACGCCAGATGTAAAGACCAAACCCCATCCTCAGCCTCTCAGCGGGGTTCCCTCCTCAGCCGCCTCCAGTGAAGGCCCAAAATGCAGATCCCAGGGAGTGCTGCACATCTGCCGGGGCTGCAGGAGCTGCTGGGAGCCACAGCAAACACCGGGAGCGGGCAGGGGATGCCTCTGGCTGCAGAGAGGTGTGTGGGAACTGAGAGGGCAGGAAGGTGCCTCCTGCCGTGGTCCTGGCCGTGCTGGTGTTGGTTTTGGGTGTAAAAGGGTTGGGTTTGGGCCACTCCTGGTGTCACCTGTCCCCCCTGGGGCAGCTCTCCCGTCACTGGGCTACTCTGGGACTCCTCCACGAGCCTGACCTGGTGTCAGAGCAGGATTTGAGCTCAGGGCTGGGCCCAGCTGAAATCCTCACAGAGGTTTCAGGGGGAGGGGATTGCAGAGGTGCAGTGTCCTTGCTCCTGCCCAGCAAAGTGCCAGGGGGGCTGCTCGCAGCTGTCCTGGGCACCCACCCCAGCACAGAACCTGCCACCAGCCCTGTGGCACCTGGGGACAGCTGTGCTGTCCCCTCCTGTTGGGCACAACTCCCTGCTCCAGGCTCGCCACGGCTCCTGCCCTGGGCAGCCGTGCATTTCAGCAATTATTCATTGAAACGCAATCTATCCTTTCTCATCCTCTCCACGAGACACCAAGAACTGCCAAAATATTCTTGGGGATAACACGGAGGGGAATTAAGCCGTTCCTGGGAAATCTGAGCAGCGCCTTTTGGAGATTTCTCGCTGCTCCTGGAGCCTGCGATTCCCTGTCAGGCTCTGCATCTCCAGCCCCGCTCTCTGGAAATCCCAGGCCTGCTGGGAGTGCAGGGGGAAAAGGGCTCTGGGTGTGGGGATGAGGATCTGGGTGTCTCATGAGGGATGTGGGGGGCTCAGCCTGGAGAAAAGGAGGCTCAGGGGGACCTTGTGGCTCTGCACAACTCCCTGACAGGAGGGGGCAGCGGACGGGGTCGGGCTCTGCTCGCAGGGAACAGGGACAGGAGGAGAGGGAACGGCCTCAGGCTGGGCCAGGGGAGGCTCGGGTTGGACACCAGCAGGAATTTCCCCATGGAAAGGGTGCTCAGGCCTTGGCAGGGGCTGCCCAGGGAGGGTTGGAGTGCCCATCCCTGGAGGTGTCCGAGGAAGGGCTGGAGGTGGCACTCAGTGCTCTGGGCTGGGGACAAGGTGGGGATGGGGCACAGCTCGGACTCGATGGGCTCAGAGGGCTTTGCCAACTGAAATAATCCTGGGATTCTGTGGATAATCGTTGTGGAGAGCAGTTCCTGGTGCAAACACGGTGTCGGGAGCAGAGCTGGGCAGCAGCCAGGAGGATTTTTCCCCAAATCCCGGTTCCATCCCAGCTGAGAGCCTGGCATGGGCAGACAGGCAGCAGCCTCCCCTGAGGATCCCAGTCCCTCCCAGTCTGGGGGTCCCAGTCATTCCCAGTCTGGGGATCCCAGTCCGTCCCAGTCTGGGGGTCCCAGTCACTCCCAGTCTGGGGATCCCAGTCCCTCCCAGTTTGGGGGCTGTGGAGCCCAGCGCTGTGCTGGGAGGGGCTCCCGCGGTGTCTGCAGAGACAAACGTGTGAGCGCCAGGAGCCCTGGCTGCAGCTGCAGTTCCAGGAGATCCTGTTGCCATGACAAGCCGTACAAGTGTTATCCAGGAAAAAAGAAAAGATCCAGCTGGGGATGGGAGGAAGGCTGCCGGCGCGGGGGGCACGCGGATCCCACGGGAGCCGTGCACTGGTGTGGCTGCCAGCACGGATGTTGGACCGCGCGTGCTGAACTTGTGATCTCCCAGGGTTACGCCTCCAGGTGCTGCAGCCCCTTCCCGAGCTCTGCGCCCCCCAAATTCCCACACCTGGGAGTGCAGAGCCCCAGTCCTGTGCCCTCACCCTGCTCCAGCCCCCAGCAGCCGTCCTGGCACGGTCCTGGCAGGAAAGGGAAAGTGTCAGTTCTCCCAAACAGCGACAGGATGAGAGGGAACGGCCTCAGGCTGTGCCAGGGGAGGCTCGGGTCGGACATCAGCAGGAATTTCCCCATGGAAGGGGTGGTCAGGCACTGGAACTGCCCGGGGAGGTGGTGGGAATGCTGAAGGGGACGCTCACCCTCGTCCTTTGCAGCCCTGAGTGTGAGGATGCCACGCACAGGTGGTGCCCAGGGTGCTCCCTGGCCGCTGCCAGGGTGGGGACTCCTGGGATACGGTGGAATTCCTGGGATACAGCGTGTTCCCTGGCTCTGCACAGCCCAGGGTGGAGCTGTCAGGCTGAGGAAGCTCTGTTGTGCCTTTCTGTTGTCTGCACTCAGGTCATCAAATCTTCCCGCAGCTCCAAGAAATAGAAGAGCAACTTTTCCCTCTTTTTGTTGGGAATCTGGGAAAATCACAGCAGCAGCAGCCAGTGCTTCCAGCAAACCAGGCTGATCCCAGATCCCTCGCTGAGGACACCCCCGGGTGCTGCTGGAATGGGGCTGGGGGTTCCTGCGGGGCAGGAGGTGAAACCTGCTGAGCCCCGGCAGGGTTTTTGGGATGTTCCCTGGCACATTCCAGCCCTGCCTGTGTGGGAAGTAAACATCCTGCAGGCAGGCACGGGCAGCTGCCTGCGGCCAGGTCAGCATGGGAAGACAATCACGGCTTCCTCCACACTCATTTGGAGAATAATTTCCACGGACGCAGCCAGAAACAAATTCTGCTGTGCAGGCAGGGCCCTGGCTGTTCGCTGCTCCGGCTTTTTGTTTGTTTTTCCTTCTGGCCTCTTGATTTTTTCTCCTCGTCTCCTTGCCTCTTTACCCTTCTTCTTTGTCTCCTCTGGCTGTTTCTGACCTCCCTCCTCTCCCTTTTCGCAGCCTGTCCCCGTGTGACCCAGCTCCCACGCTGGCACGATGTCCTGCCGTGCCCTTGTGATGCTTTGGCACCTCTTTGGGCACCTGCCACACTCACTGCAGCCCTGCCTCCCACGCCCAGCCGAAGGGTGTTCCCTCCCCCGTGTGACGCCAGTGCTGGCCCAGCATCCCCAGCCCCGTGCCCTCTCCCATGGTGGCATGTGCCCCTCCAGCTCCCTGGTGCCATCCTCACGGCACCCACGGCTTGTGCCCCACCAAGGGAGTGCCAGCGGTGGGGGGCAAGGGGCCAGCGTGAGGCAGGTGGGAGCAATAATTGGTCCTGATCTCATTAGGGAAGCCTAGCGCTGGATTAGGAGCTGTGGCAGCGGAGGGTTTTTAGCTGTAAGCCACAGATGGCTTTGCCTGGGAGCCAGGAGAGGCTGGCATGGACTGGAGGGGGTTCATAATCCCGCCTGGAATACACTCCAGGCTGACTGACAGCTTTGGGAACAGCCCAGTGCCTGCTCTGGGTGAGCTGGGTGGTGCCCGCTGCCCCCAGCCCCCTGTCCCGCACCGCAGTGCCTGTCCCAGCCCAGGCCTCGTGGATTCAGCACAGCAGATCCCTGGTGCCTGCCCTCAGCCCACCAGGAGCACTCGGCCCGCCCCAGCTTAAAAATGTAAATATTCAATAAGGAACCACGTGATGCTTCTGGATTTTACTGAGGGGAAGGATCAGGAGAGAAAATCTTCTGTCCAAAGGTAAATCTGGCATTTTCTCCTTGGTGGAAATGGCTTTTATCTGTGGGAGCTCCATGGGAAGCAGTGGCCTGAGCACCGAGGTGGCCGTGCAGGGGTCAGATTCACCACCAGAGCCGAGCATCCCGACTGCTGGTGCCTTCCTTTATTTCAGGGGTGATTCGGCTGATCCCTCACCCGGTTGCCTCACCCAGCTCTGTGCTGCTGGCACCCCCAGTGTCACCCCCTCAGCAGGGACCTGGGGTGGACTCGATGGTCACAAAGATCCTTTCCAGCCTCGTTAATTCTGATTCTGTGTCTGGAGCAGGCCCATTCCCACACGCCGGGGTCACGGCAGCCCCACAGGACACGGGCTGAGGCCGTCCCGTGCCTGCTGAAGGACCAGCACCGTCTGGCTCCCAGCCCATCTTTCCCTTCCTTCCCAAGGCGTTTTTACGGCTGCGGCCAAGCTGTGGCCACTACAGGACAGCAGGCAGGAGCCTTTGGCCCCGCTGCTGATGAGAAACCCATATCCCGCGGCCCTGCAGGTCCCACCCTTCCTCCCCGGCCGCCCCTGGGACACAGCTCCGCTCCTGCCTGGAGGGGAAATCCTCCCCCTCGCCCTCACCTCCCCTCCGGAGCCAGCCAGGTCACCCCGGATCGCTGCTGCAGCGGGAGGCTTTGGGGTGCAGGCTCCTGGAGTGCCACCTCCTTGTCCCCATGTCCCAGCAGAGGTTTTCCTTCCCCTCGCTCTCTGCCCCAGCCCGGCACGCCGTGTCCCATCCCCGGTGCTTCACCCCGGCCTCTCCCTCAGCCTCCAGCGCTTCCAGCAGAATTCCTTCCTGGCCAGTCACTGCCGCCCCTCAGCCTTGACGCCTCCGGGGCTGCTGTGCTGGCAGGGCTGGGCTTCCTCTTCCTGAGCCTCCCCAGCCCCGCTCCCGACCCTCTCCTCGCCCCGGAGCCGTGGGATCGGCCCTTCCCGGGGTCTGCCAGCCGTGCCCACCGGGAATGCCCAGCGGGGATGCCCAGCGTTCCTCACCCTCCCCGCTGGAGCCGCGTCCCACCCCCAGCCTGTGCCACGCTGCTGCCACCACCCGCAGGGGGGTTCTGAGAAGAGGATTTCCAGCCCCGGGGACCGCGCTGGGGATGGCGTGGGGAATTGCTCAGTGCCAGGCAGCAGGGAGCAGTGGGAAGCAGTGGGAAGCTGCTGGAAGGAGTTCAGCCCCATGGAGGTGTGGAGATTCCTGCCAGCATCATCTGCCCTGCTCCTCCAGCATTCCAGGGGCTGGTTCCACCCCATGGTGGCACCCACATCTTCCATGCACATTCCAGGGGCTGGTTCCACCCCATGCTGGCACCCCCTTGCTGCAGGTGCCAACAGCTCTCGATCCCTGCATCACCCCTGGCACCCACCAGCCTCAGCTTCTCATGGTGGCACTGCCTCTCCGTAATTATTTCAGAGCAAATGCTTTGCTTTTCCACGGTCCCCTTCACCTGTGGCTCTCCCAGCATTGTGCAAACATTAATTACTGGCAGTTAATTAAGCCAGGCGTGCCCATCCTCCTGTGGAGATGCTGGGTCACAAACATGCTGGCAGCAGAGCTGGGTGGGAGCTCCCAGGTACCCCCGGATAATGATCCAAACCCCACCTGGAGCAGCTTCTCCCTGATAGACCTTCCCGGAGGGCCAATGGGCTGGGAGAGGGAGAGGGGTGGGAAAAGAGCAGCACCTGCTCTGGTCCCAGTAAGGAAGGAGGGATGGGCCTTTAAAAACGCCTCTGGGTGCTCCTGGTAAGCTGCTGCTGGGGTGTGTGGGGCTGTGGGATATGGGGCTGCTGGGCGGGAACCCAAGCTGCTGGTGGAGCTTGTTCTGAGCCCCCCTTGGGGGCTGTGCCCCGTTATTTGTGTTGGTGGTGAGCAGCAAACCCTCCAAGGCAGAGGGAGATTATCCCCTGTTATCCCTTTATTCCTGGAGGGCTCGAAGTGTTCCAGAGGTTCAGCATTTCCCCATCCCGGGGCAGGGCTGGACGCCGCGCAGGAAGAGCACAGGAAGACAAACAAGGTCGTTGACCCTCCTGAAACGAAGGAGGGGGAATCGCCCAGGGATGCACGGTGGGAACCGCACATTGTTCACTGGAGCAGCCCTCGGGCAGCGTCCCTGCGCCCTCCTGGGGGACTGAGCTCCTCTGCACGGCCGCGGGGGTTGTTTGGGGGGCTGTGCCCCTGCCCGGGTCACACGCTGGCCGTGCGCGGCCACCACTGCCTGACCCCGGCCTTGCGCGGGGCAGCAATCCCTGACCGGAGGTGCCACCTTAATCCGGATCACTGGGAAATCTGTCGAGTGCCCACGCAGCCCCCTGGCAGTTCCCTGCCTGGCTGTGCCCACAGCCCGTCGAGAACCGGCCGGGACACGGGCACAGCCCCACAGGAGCTGGCCCCGGGCAAGTTTTGTACCGAGAGTGGAGCACAAACGCAGGAATTGTTGGCCCAGACCAGCTCCGAGCAAAACAGGAGCAAACTGGGGGCAGATTATGGCATTCCTTGGGCAGCTCCCACCCCCTCTCCGTGCCCGCTGTATCCCAGCCTGCGAGGCCACTAATGCTACTTACATTATTAGTGGATTATTTGGGTGTAATGAGCTTTGCCCCGCTCAGCTGGCCCTGTGCTCGGGGCTGTGGGATGTGTAATACTTCCTGCACGGGGCCACGAGGCGGGCAGCTGCTGCCTGGAACACAGGCGCACAATGCAGCAATGTTCCCGGACAGAATTCCAGCCTGGCCTGGAGGTTAAGCGCGGCTCGGGGAGCTTTGGGTAGCGCTGAACGAAGCGGGAGGGTGAGGGGGCCCTGAGCCGGGTCCTGACCCGTCCCCGCGGGCATAGCCAGCGGTGACTGGCTCGGATCCATCTCTGCCCGTGGCGGGGCACAGCTGAAAGCATCTTTTCCACCCTCAGCTCCTTTTCCTCTGCCTTCCCCCCATCAGACCAAGCAAGGGCTTGGCGATGATGCGTTGCTATGGACACCAGGAAGCTTTCCCTGGAGACCAGCAGCCCGCACTAAGCGATGCCTGCATGTTCTGACATAGATTATTATTTTTGTCTTCCCCCTTTCTTCACTGTGAGTGTTGAAGCGCGGATGAATTCCCGGCTTTCCCCCCTGCCTCTGTCCTGCTTTCCTCTCCCAGCTTTGTGCATTTCCATGGCCGTGTCCCAGGGCTTGGCTTCGGCGTTGCTCTGGGCCGGGGTGTGAGCAGTGGGTGCGTGGGAGGAAGTTTCAGCTCTGTAACTCTTGCTCTGCTGGAGACCCCTGCAGAGAAGATCCCTGATTTATTCCAGCCTCGGGAAATCCTGTTGGTCCCCTCAGGCAGCTGCAGAGCTCCTGGGCACCCGTTACCATCGCAGGAGGTGCTGGATTGCTGTTCCCAGGGCTGGTGCCTCTTGGGTGGGGGTTCCCTGCTCCCTTCGTTGTGTTTGGGACCTCCGAGCGATTTAGGTCTGGACTAATTAGTCTCTGCCGGGCTGAGCTCCAGGCCTGACTCCCGTTTTGTCACTGCTCTGCTGGCACTTGGCGTCCTTCAGCGTCTCAGGGACCTCTGCGAGCTCTTGGCTTGCAGGGGAGGGAAGTCCCAGCAGCTCTTGGAAGTCAAGGCCGGAGTCTGAGCTTCGCAGGAGGGCACTCAGAGCTTCCCTCGCAGCCCACTCCCAGCAGCTCCAGGGATGGGGGGTCAGCCCATTTCCCAGAGGGAAGCGGTGCTGCGTCTGTGGGCGCTTGGCACAGGGAGTGGGATTTTGCTGTGGCACAGCCTCAATGTCATTTTGACTTCTCTTGCTCGGCTTTTGAAGCCAATAATGGGCTGTTTCTGTTCCCTGTCACTTGATCTGCCCCTGAGTGAGCGAGGAGCCTCTGATGAGTGATCTCCTCTGTCCTGTGCCCCTTCTTCGCTGCTCTGGAGGGACTTCACAGGCTGGCTTTCAATCAGCTGCTTCTCTTGTTCCTGGGAATGCAGTTCAGCCCTGGGTCAGAAAAGCTCTGGCCTGCTGAAATCCTGCTTTTTGCTGCTCGCATTGCCCAGATTGTGACTCCCTCTCGGAAATCTCAGAGCAAATAAATCCTGTGCTGCTCGGCCCCCGCCTGCAGTGCTTGGCGTGGTGTCAGCCTGGCTGCAGCTCCTGCACAGCCCAGGCACTCGCAGGTGGGGCAGGGAAAGCAGGAGCTGCTCTGTTTTCTCCGTGGGTTTGGGAATGGCCTCGGGACAGCAGAAGGATCCGTACGGAGCAGGAGGATTTTACCCCGGTGATGCTGCTGGGCATCGCCTGCGTGGTGTTGCCAGAGGGGTGAGGAGTGGAGGTGAATCCCAGCACTGCCTGCAGCAGGAGAAATTCAGCTCTTGCCCTGCCCTGCAGCCCCCAGCTCCTTCCAGACCCTCCACGCGCCGCGGGGCCACTCCGGAAGGAGCCATGGGACTGGGATGCTGCTCCTGGCTGAGGAGGTGACAGTCCCACCAGTGCCAGGCACTCGATGGCTGTGATGTTTGAAAGCTCCTTGACAAATGACTTCTTCCTCCAGTTCCTAAGCAAACAAGTGGGAGCTCTGAAAAACCAGCAGTTCCTTCCCGTGCTGCTGCCAACTCGGAGCTCACTGGGCTGTCTCGGAGAGCGTCAGCAGCCACCAGGGCTGAGCACAGCAGTGGGGGCTGGTCCCTGCAGGGCCCTCCCGCACCTGCTATGGGGACAGGAGAGCGTCTGGGGAGCTCTGGGTGGCTTCGGGATGATGCTGTGACCTTGTTGTCCATGCAGGGACAACGTGCTGTCTGAGCAGCGCCCAGGTGCTGACACTGCACAGAGCCTGGGACTGCAGAGCAGTGAGCCTCTTTTGTGAGGCAGGGAAATCCCAAATCCAGACAGGGCTGGGCTCCCATCTCGGAGTCACTGGGTGCTGTCCTTTGCCCTCAGTGCTGGCCTGATGTCCCCTGGCTGTGCCACAGCCACCGGACCGAGCTCAGTGCAGCGACACCCGGCTGTGCCCCAAATCCTAACAGACCCTTCCCCTCTCTCCTTCTGCCCTCCCTCCTTTCTGCCAGCAGTTCCCTATCAGCAAAACCCCTACACCTCTGGGAGCGGCTCCTCTGTCATCCAGTGCTACCGCTGTGGGGACACCTGCAAGGGCGAGGTCGTGCGTGTGCAGAGCAACCACTTCCACATCCGCTGCTTCACCTGCCAAGGTAGGAGAAGGATGCCCCGAGAGCTGGTGGCCAGCTTGTCCCACAGCCCCGGGTGCCAAGCAAAAGGCTGGGGACACACCTACCTGGCCCACTGAGATGCGGTCGCACACCTGAAGGGGGGATGTGGCGTGGCACAGGGCAGGCAGTGCCCCCGAGTGGTGCCAGAGCCACTGAAGGGGCAGCCAGTGTCACCACCCTGGAGCAGCCTGCAGGTCCCCCGTGTGCCCGTCTGTGTCTGGGGGGGTCACCGTGTCCTTCAGCTGCTCCCAAAGCAGGAGGAGGAGGCACTGCCAGCCTGGCTGATGTGGGGAGATGCCCAGAGCGGCTCCTGATGGAGCTGGGGCTGGGTGACACATCCCTGCCACCCGCCCGTGGGATGTGACCGAGGTGCCAGGGGATGTCACGAGATGCAGCTGGGACTTGGTGGCCCCCAGGGCTGGCAGGAGTGGAGCAGAGAGGTTGTTTGGATCCTCCTGGAGCTCCAGAGCAGAGCTGCAGGGCTGTAAAGCTCACGGTGCAAAGCTGCTGCTGCTGAAGGGCTCCTCAGCACCTTTATTGGAGCAGCTGCTCTCAACCAGCTTCTGCAGGCTGTAAAATCTCCCATTCCAGGGCTTTTTAAAGGCCTCGGGTCTCCCAAGCCCCCTGTGCTGCGCAGAATCCCCACCCCCTTGGCCGCACTTTGCTCCTCTCCAGGGAGCAGCGGGTTTGGCTGGAGGTGACGCTTCCCGGGGCTGCCCCCACCCTGCTGCAGCCCCGGATTTTTGGGAAGGGGGGGGAGGTGTCCCGGGATGCCCTCAGGGCTGACCTGCACCTGCAGGGCCTCGTGCTGAGCATGCTGCTCTTTCCCAGCTCGGCCGTGGAGGATCCAGCAGGAGCTGAGCATCCAGACAAAGAGCTCAGACAGCCGCCAGCTTCAAAGGGCCCGGGAGCCAGCAGGGAGAGCCTGGCAGAGCTCACTGCCCGATTTCCAAGTGAAAGGGAATAAATAATGAGAGGAAATCCTCCCGTCTCACCTTCCCTCGCAGCTGTCACCTCCTGCCACCTCTGGCTGGCTCCAGCCCCGCCGCCTGTCCCTGACGTGTCCCCGGGAGCCGGCACGGGAGTGAAGCCCTGGGATGTGCTGTTCCCACAGCAAACCGGGCACAGAGCAGCCTCATTTTATCTTCTGCTTCCCGATGCTGTCCCCGAGCTGCTGGCCTGTCCCTCGTCACTGACAGGATGTTTGGGAGACCCCAATTCCCCCTGCTGGGTACCCCCAGCCACAGGGAGCAGCTCGGCCAAGGGATGCTTGACAGGAGCTGCATCTCTGCCCCCGTGGGCCCTGCAGCAGCGGGTCCAGCTGTCCCCTGTCACCCTGGGCTGGCCTACAGGGACGGGACAGAGGGGGCTGAAGGACACAGCAGAGACCAAGGTGGGCTGTGCCGGTGGGTGCGCAGTCCCTCTGTGGTCCTCTCTCCACCCTGTCACCTTGCAGGACAGGGGATGGGGGCCGTGCCCAGGCCCCAGGAGCACCCTGTGCCACCCCACTGCCAGGCCCTGCTGCTCTCCAGGTCTCTCTGTGGCTGGAGAAGCCGTAGGAGGGGGCTGATGTTGAGGCCAGGGCTGGCCACGTCTGCCTGGATTACTGTGACGGGCTGTGCACCACCCGCGCTTCCCACGGCAGGGCAGGGAGCGAGGCCGGGCTGGACACCTGTGGAAAAACAAGCAGAGAGAGCTCTGAGCCCAGAATCCCCGGAGCTGTTCCCGTCAGGACACGGCTCCGTGTCCGGGGAGCGGGGACCGGAGACCATCAGAGGCAGCCGTGCCCCAGGGCAGGGACAAGAGCTCTCCCCAGCTGTCCCTAGGGCACTCCCAGCTCTTTGCCAGCCGTGTCCTCGGCTTCCTGACACCACGGGAGTGCCAAGCGGAGGGGCTGAGCCCCAGCGAGGTGCAGCGGGTCCGGGAGGGGCTGCCCAGGCCGTGCCCAGCCGTCGGTGCGCGGTGCGGCAGCGCTGCAGTGCAGGGGTTCTCTCCCGGCAGTGGGATTCCCCTCGGGAGCGGCCCCATCCCGCAGCCCAACACTGACATCTTGTGGTGCCGGGGGAGGCCCCAGAGCTGTGGTGGGAAGGGAAACCCTCGGAGATACCTGCAGGAAGCTGGAGAGGTGGCTCAGGGACCCTGGTGACGGGTCCGTGTCCTTTTCCCCAGTGTGTGGCTGCGACCTGGCCCAGTCGGGTTTCTTCTTTAAGAACCAGGAGTACATCTGCACCCACGACTACCAGCAGCTCTACGGGACCCGCTGTGACAGCTGTGGGGACTTCATCACCGGCGAGGTCATCTCTGCCCTGGGCAGGACCTACCACCCCAAGTGCTTTGTCTGCAGCACCTGCAGGTGAGTGGAGGCTGTCACCAAGCGTTTGTGACCCCCCCTGGAGAAGCCCTTTCCTGGGGCCCCTGTGCTCCCTGCTGGCCCCGGGAAAGGAGGAGCTCCCGGGCAGCCCCGAGGAGGGGGACGAGCAGCTGACCCCTCCCCCACCTCTCCTTGGCCGCAGGAAGCCGTTCCCCATCGGAGACAAGGTCACGTTCAGCGGGAAGGACTGCGTCTGCCAGAACTGCTCCCACTCCCTCCTCAGCACCAAGCCCATCAAGATCCACGGGCCCAGCCGTAAGTTGACTGCTGTCCTGTGATGGGTGCTAAGAGAGGGACCACGAGCCCCTGGAGAGGGTGACGGGACAGGCTTTGGGGCCACTGTGCCACCCTGCAGAGCCACGGGTGTCACAGAGGTGTGGGAGGAGGGACGGGGCGGTGCTGCGGCTCCACCCAGGATTGCAGCTCACCCCTGGTTTCGGAAACTCCCCCGGCCTGTTTGTGACCTGGGCAGGTGCCACCACCCTGGCAGGCGCTGCCTGAGCTCACGGGGAGGTTCTGGAGCTGAGTTTGCTCAAAGTCACGAGTGCCAGCCCTGGGAATACTCCTGGGACTGTCCCAACACTGGCATGCCTCGCTGTGTCTGCAAGCACTGGAAGGCTTTTTGTGCTCGTCCCCTTGCCCTGGGAACCCCTGGGGAACCCCTAAAACTGGGCTGGAGCAATGGACAAGCTCTTTCGGGTGGGTTTGGCCTTGGTTTTGACCCCAGGTTGGGAGCACCTTCCCTTCCTGCCACGCTCAGCAAGCCCTGGAGGTCAGTGCCAAGACTAGAGCCAGGACCAGGTCACCCATGGTCCTTGTCACCCATGGTCCTTGTCACCCATGGTCCTTGTCACCCAGTCACCACGGTGGCACTGCTGGTGGCAGCGTTGGTGCCGATGGCCTCCACTCCGAGCCCCCCAAGCTGCCTCCCTCGCCCCAGCCCTCGACGGAGGGGCTTTGGCAGCCCAGGGACAGGAATTCCCCCATCCTCCTCCATGGGCTCCCGGAGCTGCCCGGAGCCGGGCTCTGCCTCCCTCCCACCTTCCTCTCCCTCCCCATCCCCTTCCCGGCGCTCCTCCCGGCCCTGGAGCGGGGTCACCCGAGGACACCATGCCTTATTCATGGCAGCTGCAGGCAGACGGAGCCTGCCCCTCCCGCACGAGTCCCTCGCCGCCCCGGTGGCCCTGGCAGTGCCACCAGCAGGGTGCCAGGGGAGCTGTGCGGGCTGCTGGTGCATTCCATAGGGAAGGCATCCCCGGAAGGACGATGCCAAGCCCCTCCCTGCAGCCCCAGCCCTGCAAACAACCCCAAAGCAGCAGGACCTGAGGGAGGGAACAGATCCTGCTTTTCCCCCCCTTAGTCCAGCAGGCAGGGATTTGGCACGGGGCAGCCTGGGATGGATGGGCCTGTCTGCTCCTGCTTCCCCCGTGGCGGGGCAGACCTGCTGCCCGGGGGGAGGAGAGGACAAGCAGAAGCCAAGGTCAGGGGTCCGAGGCCCATGTGGTTCCTGCTCGCAGCCCTGATGGGAGCCAGGGGAGGAAGGGAGGCCGGTAAATAGCGCAGCGGGGCCGGACGTGGCTGCCGGACAGCACAGCCCTTCCTCTGCCGGACACTTCCCACCCTTGGGGACCTGCCAGGGCAGCGTGGCTCCCTCAGCCCATCACAGAATCACGAAATGAACCAGGTTGGAGAAGACCTTCGAGGTCATCAAGTCCAACCTATGACCCAACGCCTCCTCATCAACTAAACCATGGCCCTAAGTGCCACGTCCAGGCTTTTTTTAAACACATCCAGGGACGGTGACTCCACCCCCTCCCTGGGCAGACGATTCCAGTGCCCAATCACTCTCTCAGTGAAGAATTTTTTCATGATGTCCAACTGGCCCTGGCTCAAACTCGTCACCCTGAGGGAGATCCCGCTCTGCGCTGTGGCTGGGTGCCAGCGGTACCTCAGAGGTCCCAGTTTTCCTCCCGGTTCCTGTGCTGGGGACAAGCAGAGGTGGCAGATTTCCACAAGGAAATGATCCCCACGAGGCTGCCTCAGGAGCAGGGTGTTCGTAACAGCATCATCTCCGGAAAGGTGATGTGGGGCAGGGTGTGAGGGGAGCGCCAGGTCACGAGGGGTGCCTCGGGGCGGCCCAGCAGCTGTGGGTGTCCCTGCTTGTGCCACATTCCCTCCTGTCCCCCCAGACTGCGCCGGCTGCAAGGAGGAGATCAAGCAGGGCCAGTCCCTGCTGGCCCTGGAGAAGCAGTGGCACGTCAGCTGCTTCAAGTGCCAAACGTGCGGCATCATCCTCACCGGCGAGTACATCAGCAAGTGAGTGCCGCCGCCCCGCGACACTGCCGGGCTGTCCCCGCGGCTGGGGCCGTGGCGAGGGGCTCACCTGCCGCTCACCCCCTTCTCCCCCTCTCTCCCAAGGGATGGCATCCCGTACTGCGAGTCCGACTACCACGCCCAGTTCGGCATCAAGTGCGAGACCTGTGACCGCTACATCAGTGGCCGTGTGCTGGAGGTCAGGCCCGGGGCTGGGGCCACCCCATCGCGGGCTCTGTGACAGGGACGCGCCCCGGGGAGCTGTGGGAGGTGCCACCCTCCATCTCTGGGGGCCGTGGCTCGCCCTGCAGCAGCTCTGCCGCAGCCTGGCCGCCTTCTCCGGAGGGTGGGAGAGGGGGAAGCAGCGCCAGACCTCGGATAGCAGAGCTCGGGAAACGCCCGGAGCCACAGTGGCCTGGAGGTGCTGGGACACGTCTGGAGGGGTGGGGGACACCAGCCCTAAGCAGCTGCTGCCATGCCCGGCTCTGGTGTCCGCAGCACGCTCACCCCAGCCCTCCTCCGAGCGCATCCCCGTGCCGGCAGCCTCCTGTTGCCGTGGAAACACATCCCGCACTGCTGCCCGCCGCCGAGCCTGGCTGAGGGGCTGCAGCACCCTCCCCGTGGGCAGTGGTGCCCCTGGAACGCCCCTTGGCAGGGCGGAAACCGGAGCAGGGGGTCCCCTTCGCTGCGGGAGGCTTTGCTGGGCAGGGGGAGCTGCTCTGGCAGAGCCCTGGAGGGATGCAGGGATTCCCCAGGGATCCCACCACGGGTGCAGGTGGCTGCGGGACGTGCGTTGGACAGTGGTGGGGCTGCAGAGCTGGTGAGGGCAGTGAGGGATGGTTTTGGGGAAGGACAGAGAGGTCGGTCAGGGCTGGTCCTTCCCATCTCCTGCAAGGGATGTGCCCTCTCGTGTTTTCTGTTCTACTCCAGTGCTGGCAAGGAAAAAACAAGGGCAGAAAATCCAGTCTGAGGGTAATTCAAAGAGTCAGGAGGCCCAGAGAAGGAAGCCTGGTGTGGTTTCTAGATGGCAGAGAGAGGCAGCGATGCTGGAACTGGGCTCTGTCACTCCTGAGACCCCCCCCCTTCCACACAGCGAGCAGGAGGGAAGGGCTCCCACACCTCTGCCAGCCCCAGGCTGCGGCTGCATCCCAAAATCAGAGGTCCCACGGCTCTGCAGGTGCTGTGGGCTGGGGTGGCAGTGGCTGTGTGGGTCTCCAGCCTGCTGAGAGTCGTCCCAGGATGTCTCCAGCCTGTTCCACTCACAGCCCACCACGGAGTGATCGCCCCTCCCTGTTCCTGCCAGCCGGGCTGGCCTGGGAGCTCCAGCTTGTCCAAGAAACCTCTCCTGAAGCTGGAAAAAATTGCCAGGAGCCTCCCAGCAGCTCTGCCCGGCCTGGGGGGCTGTGTGTGCCTGCTTTCTGCTGACTCCAGGCCCCTGCTGGGAGCATGAGCTCAGCACTGCAGCAGCTGCCCCAGCCCGGCCGCCCAGCAGGAGCTCAGTGCATCAGCAAATCTAAATGGAGCAGGACAGAGCCCTGACAGCAAATCCCCGCTGCTGCTCCTCCCCTGGGCAGTGCCAGCCCCCCAGAGCCCCGTGCCAGGACAGAGCATCCTCAGGCACCCACGGGTGTGAGCAGGGTGGTGTTGCCTGGTGTGGGAGGGGGGACCTGGGATTCCTGACATAAAATCATGGAATGGGGTGGGTTGGAAGGGACCTTCCAGATCATCTCATTCCAACCCCCCTGCCCACCTTCCACTGTCCCAGGCTGCTCCAAGCCCCGTCCAGCCTGGCCTTGGACACTGCCAGGGGTGGAAGCCTGAGCTCCCCACCCTCCCTGGGCTGTGCCCGAACCATCTGTGAATCCAGGGGCTCGAATTGTCCTCTCTGTCAGAGTGTGAAATGGAAAGGGTGCCTTTAAATGATTTTAGGCATTAAGGAGCCTCCTGGTGCTGTCCCAGCAGCCCCCAGGGGTTCCCAACAGCTCCAGCTGCCCGGCCAGGCTCGGGTGATTAGTGAGTCATTAAGGGACCCAAGTGATAACGAGCAGATCCCTTCCCTCACAGCTCCACCGGCCTTGTACAAGCTGGAAAAACAACCAGAATTAAAGGAACAAGGTTTGTGCGTGGTTTGGAGGAGTGCTGGGTGTCGAGATGTTGGGTGGCTTTTGGAGAAGCTGTGATGAAATGGAAGTTGGGAATGGGCTGGGACGTTCCTGGGGGAGCAGCCAGCCTCCCTCCACATGGAATGGTTTGGGTTGGCACGGGGCTGTCCCCTCCCTGCACTGCGGGGAGAGGAAGAGGGGTCCAAACTCTCCAAACTCATCCTCCTGCCTGTCCTAAAACCTTCCGCTCATTTTTGGCATGAACTGGAGGGCCCGGCTGCCATCTGCATCCCAAGGACGCTGAATTCCAAGTTGATTTTATGGGCAGCCCACAGGCAGGTTCTGAGTTATCCTTGCAGCAAATTTCCCTCTTTTTTCAGCCCCCTCTTATCATAACTCTTCTTGATAAGCAAAAGCCTCGTCTTCCCTCTGCCACCTTCAATTATTCCCCCTCTTCTCTTGGTTTATTATGGGAGTAAAAAGTTCTTTAGGGCTGAGCTGTGACAGCCCAGATTCGTCCTGCCCTGAGCTGGCTCCCAGTTCCCAGCCCAGAAAAGAGCCCACACCTGAAATGCTGACAGACACTTTGAGGGGAGCAAGCTCCCAATTCCAGCTGCTAGCCCTGTCAAAAGAGCCAGAGGAGCAGCCCAGCTTCCTCTCAGCTGGGGAAGAGCCTGTTCCTAGCACTGAAACTGGAGCAGAGGAGGAGAAAAGTTCCTTTAGGGTCAGGAACTGGCAGTGACAGACAGGGAGGTCTTTGGGGTCCCTTTGCTGCTTCCCTGCCGTGACATCCGGGGCCAAATTTGATGTTTCTTCTCAACCTGTAGAGAAGGAGCTGGTGCAAGGCCTGGCTGCAGAGGGCCTTGGCCACTCCCAGAGTGTCAGGGCTGTAGGGACGCTGTCCCTGGGGGTTTGGGACCTCCTGGCTCTGCTTGGTGTTGAACATTTCGAGGAGAGCAGAAGGTTCCTGGTCTGACTTGTAGCCCAGCAGGTTGAAAACGGGGATGAAGCCCTCTCTGGATTTCTCCATGGGGTGTGGAGGTCTCCGAGGCCACCCCAGTTTGTTCACCGTGTCACTGTGTGCAGCAGCGAGGGCTGGCAGGGTCACTCAGGGACAGGGCCAGGTCACCGTGTCCGGCCGTGCTCAGGGGCTGCTCTCTGCTCGCCCGTGCAGGCAGGAGGGAAGCACTACCACCCCACCTGTGCCAGATGTGTGCGCTGCCACCAGATGTTCTCAGAGGGAGAGGAGATGTACCTGACAGGTAGGGCCGTGACCAGCGTGGCTGTGGGGGTGTCCTGCTGGGGGGAGTGTGGGGTTCGGGTCCTTAGGGCACTTGGAAGGGTCTCTGTGCAGCAGTGCCAGAGATCCCCCTCTCCACTGCTCCCCAGACCCTGTGCTCCTCCTGAGCCCTGCGGAAAGCACTGCTCTCCATGAAACCTTCCCTGCCACTGAGCTGAGAACTTTTTGTCTCCCTGCACACCTGGGCAAAGCCCAATTCCTGCTCGTTCCAGCCCAAAGGATGGAGGTGCTGTGATGCCCCAAGCTCAGTGTCACCCCAGTTTAACCAGCAGGAACTGGTTGGGCCACCCCAAATCCACCCGAGTTTGCTGTCCCAGTTCCCTTCCTTAGCACAGACACACAGTCCCCACTGCCCTGCGCGTTCCCGTGGCACTGCTGGAGGTGGCGGGGACATGGCAGGGGGACCTGGCTGACCCCTGGCCGGGGGTTGACAGTATGTGGGACTGAAACGCTGTCCCTTTGCTGCCTCGCAGGCTCTGAAGTGTGGCACCCCATCTGCAAGCAGGCAGCCAGAGCAGAGAAGAAGCTGAAGGTAGGCAGCAGGGCGAGGGGCATCCCGAGAGGTGGCACAGCCCAGGTGACATTGTCCCCGAGTCCCTGCCGGGAGTGACCTGCCCAGACCTGGAGTGGCTGCCCAGAGGATGATGGGTGGCCGTGGCTGAGGCTGTGACAGTGAAATTCAGCCCCCAAAGCAGCACTTTGCCTGCTCAGGGGTCCCTCCTTGCCACGCTCTCACCTGGCCGCACCTTTCTGCCCCCACAGCACAGAAGGACGTCGGAAACCTCCATCTCCCCCCCTGGCTCCAGCATCGGCTCCCCAAACCGTGTCATCTGCGTAAGTGCAGCCCTGCCCCTCGCCCGGGGCCCCGGGGATGGGAACAGCAACTTCCCGTGCTGCTCTTCAGTGGCACAAGCCCAGAATTTGGGGACAGCACGGACAAGTCACCTTGTCCCATCAGTGTGCTGTGCCACCAGTGCCGTGGCACGGCTCAGGAGCACTCAGAGGGGCACAGTCCTGCCCTCCCAGCTCCTCTGCCCTCCCCACTGCTGCCTCTCAGGCCTCTCCTCTCACCTGTCCCTGCTGCTGGGGTGACAGTGGGCTCTGTCTGCCCCGTGCTGGCTCCACACCACGCACTCCAGCCTCCCTTCCCTTCTCTCCTCCTCTTCCTTTCCGCCTCTCTGTCTCCGTCTCTCCCTCTCCCTAGGCTAAAGTGGATAATGAGATCCTTAATTACAAAGACCTGGCAGCTCTTCCCAAGATTAAAGCCATCTATGAAGTGCAGCGTCCCGACCTCATTTCCTACGAGCCCTATCACAGATACACGTCGGATGAGACGCTGGAGAGATATAGCTATGGGGAGGTACCGAGTGTCCACAAGCCCCGTGCTGGGATGCGCAGGAACGGGCCCCAGTTTGGGGGAGAACTGTGTGGGGGTTTGCTCATCCCGGTGGGAACAGTGCAGGGAGGCAGGAGTGGGGCAGGACCTCTCCCAGAGGCTGGGGAGGGTCTGGGATGGAGGCGAAGTGCTGCTGCTGTAGAGTGAGAAAGAAACCAGTGACCTCAGGACGTGTGCAGGGACAGACAGCGCCGTGTGAGAGCAGTGATGGGCAGGGAATGCACCCATCGCCTCTGGAGCAGGGCTGCCCTGTTGGGTGCTGGCCCTGCAGCCCGGCAAGGGGCTTGGGCAGTGCATTTCTGCAGGGCTGTGATGAGAGGCTGCTCAGGCAACGCACGGCACAGGACTGTCCTGCCTGCCCAGCTGGGGCTGCTGGGTGAGTTCAGGGAGCCCACGGAAGAAGGGAGTCTGAGCAGCTCACAGAGAAGGGGCAGCTGAAGTGGTGCTGGAAGAAGACTTGGCAGTAGCATCTCTTACATCCCCACCCCAAGGTTTTGTCACGAGCCTGGTGTCCTGCAGCCCACCCAGGATGGTGCAGCAGCGTGGCCACGGCCCTCTGTGCCTTCCCCCCTCCACAGAGGTCTCTGAGAGGTGGCAGCTGCAGATTCCCCCTGCCAGTTCCTCTCCCTGCCAGTGCAGCTCCAGCTGTACCCCCAGTGCCCCTCACTGCCCGGTGACGTGGGGAAAACGAGCTGCAGTGGGACCGCAGTCTGCCACCGCTCCTCCTAACCGTGTGCTGTCTCTCTCTCTCTCTCTTTTCCTCCTCACTTTGCCTCCTGCTGCCTCCAGTCCCTGGGGACCCTCTCCCCATACTCACAGGTAATGCCCCTGTGGGCACTGGGCTCTGTCACCCGCTGCTGCCACAGGATGTCCCTCTGCCCAAGGGCTCTGCTGATCATCCCCCGGGGCTGTGGCTGCCCCAGGGTGTGGGGTGACAGGGAGGACACTATCCAGGAGGATCCCGTCCTTCAGGCCCCAAAGAGGGCAGGGTGCAAGTCCTCCCTCCCAGAATGGCCCCAGGGTGCAGCTTCTGCCCCGTGGAGGGAGACACCCATAACTGGGAACGAGCACAGAGAAAGGGGACAATCTCCAGGCAAAAAACCTCTGGCTGGACACTGTCACCTGGTCCCAAACCCTGGGCTTTGCTGCCTGTGCTTTGGCAGGGGGGACGCAGGGCAGGCTGGGGACCCCTCCAGCCTCAGAGGGCACAGGGTGTCACACGCAGAGGACACAGGGTGTCACACGCAGAGGACACAGGGTGTCACACAGACCCTCCCGGGCTGCCCCCGGCATGGGACCCCCATCCGTGGGACACCCGCTGCCAGCTCTAACCCCAGTCTCTCCACACCTTCCCCACCCCCAGGACATCTACGAGAGCTTTGACACGCGGCAGAGACGAGCCTCCAGCCCCGGCTACATCGACTCCCCCACCTACAGCCGCCAGGGCATGTCCCCCACCATCCCCAGGTCCCCCCACCATTTCTACCGCTCAGGTGAGGATTTCGGCTGCAACCCCCGGCTGAGCTGAGCTCCCAGCACCGAGTGGAGCGAGGATCACAAAAATGTCTCTGGGATTTCTGTGGTTTCTCCTCTGGCGAGGAGGCCTGGGGTGGCCCACGGCGGGAGCAGTGCCCTGCTCTGCACATCCTCTGGTTCCCCAAACTCTTGCGAGTAGCAAGGAGAGGCCGAGGGGAATTTGCGGCTCAGGCATGAGCTGAGGCTCGTGGAGGATGGGGTGGGAGGCAGGTGACCTCCAGCTCTGGCGAAGACCCCCCAGCTGGGCTGGTGGCTCTGGGAGGGGTGCGCAGGCAGTGCTTGTGCCCAGGCAGCTCCTTGCGCGCGCACGCACAGCCCGGAGCATGGCAGCGGAGCAGAGCGTGCCTGGGCCGTGTCTCCTGTCCTCTGGGGCTGTGCAGGAAGGACTGGGACGCTCTGAGGTCACTTGCGAGTCCCGCCGCACCTCAAGGGCTCCTCACCGTCAGCCTCCGCAGCACGCTCGGCTTTCCCGGCAGCGCCGGGGCAGCGCTGCCCCCGGGCAGGCCCCGCACCTGGGTTTCCTCCGCATCCCGTCCGCCTCCGGAGATGCGGGAAATCTCCCCCCGCTCCATCACTGCCACCCCCGGACCGCACGTCCCCGTCACACCCCCCTCACACGGGCCGCCCCTGCTGTTCTAACACCGCTGCATTTAACACCCATTTTCTTCTGCCTCTTGTTCTCTTCTCTCGGTCACTCACGGCTGCTTCTGCTCGGCCCCGCGTAGGCACCGAGAGCGGGCGCAGCTCCCCCTACTATAGCCAGTTAGATGTGAGGTCCTCCACTCCAACCTCATACCAAGCGCCCAAGCATTTCCACATCCCAGGTAGGCTCCGGAGCGCCCCGCTGCCGGGGGAGCGCCGTGTCCGTGGCATGCCCGCATGTGCCGTCCCCGCTGTGTCGCATGCGTAGCTCCGCCGCCTGCCTAGAGCCAGCTGGCAGCAGGATCTACCCCCTGGTAGAGGCCATCCATAAACAGGACCTACGGCTTGAACCCCTCCTCCTTCTCCCCGCCCGGTCACCACCCGGAGGTCCCAGAGCCGCCCGGGGTCTGCTTGATCCTTGCGACATCCGTCCTCTTCCTCCTCCCCGCCCTCCCTCCACTCCCCACACCAAGATGAGTCCCCTGGTGAGAGCCTGACCCCTGCCCCGCCTTCCCCCCAGGATCACCAGCCGGAGCGTGTGTGCCAGAGGCGTTTCCACACCCACCCGCTACAGATGACTATTTTATACTCCCCCTAGGGCCCGCCGCTCCCTCCCCCCAGAGTCTTCTGGGCTTGCCAGATGCCTGCTCCCCTTCTGCAGGGATTGCAGGGGGCCACCAGGTAAGGGCCACCACCCGCTCCCGGCCACGCAGAGCCCACGGGGACGGGGACGGAGCGGGCAGCAAGGGAGAGTGGGTCGGGAAGCCGGCAGAGCTGCCCATCACCCCTCAGCGGGGTCAGAACCCCGCACCGTCCGCTCAGCTCTTGGCATCTCCCCCTGCCCCAAAAGCGGGGCACCCTCCCCGACGCATCTCTGATGCCCTGGGACAGCACCGTGAGGACACCCGGAGGCTCCCCCAGCTCCCTCCCAGCCCTGCCAGGGTCCGGCCCCGCTGCCCTGCCCTGCCCTGCCCTGCCGCTCGGTGGTTTATGGATGGCCCCCTCCCTGCTCCGCCTGCCCCAGGCTCCAGCTCGCTTTCCCTCCCGACTCGCTCTTTTCTCTCTCTGCTGCGGAAAGAGGCTTTGGCTGATGCTGGCTCGCCCCAGGTAGCTCGCAGGCGGTTCTTGCAGGTGCTGGCACCCCGAGAACCCGCCGCGGGTGCCTCGCTGCCGGCTGGCAGGCTGTGCCCCGGTGCCGCCCCGGTGCATGCTGTCGCTGGGTGCTCACTGCATGTCCTGTCACCGTGGGCAGCCGGGGCCGTGCTCCTGCGCCCGTGCCGCTGGCCCGGAGCCCTCCCGGGGCACTCGTGGGCCCCCGGAGGCGGTTTTGTGATGGAAATGCGGCGTGGGGGTGGTGGCTCCTGCAGGACCCGTGTCCTGTGCGCTCCCAGCACGCCCGCACTGACCTCCCCTTCCCCCTTCTTTCTTCCCTTTCTCTCTCTCTCCTCCCACCAGCTGCTGGCGAGAGTAACATCTACAGGAAGCCCCCCATCTACAAGCGCCACGGTACGGTCCGGCTGCTGCGTCCCTGTCCCCGTGTCACCCCGGGGAGGGCAGCGGCGTGTTCGGGGGCAGGGTGGGAGATGGGGCCGGCGTCACGGTTTGGGTGCTGGGCTTTGGTGGGATGCTCCTGCTTCCCCTCTGGGCAGCAGAGGGGGTTCAGTGGGGGGCAGATGAGGCTTTGGACCACGTCCCTGTTGCAAGGGATGGAGCACAGGCTGGCAGTGACACCAGGGGTAGCTGTGGGAGGGGGAGCGGAGCCATGGCGGGTGGCAGAGGGGACAAAGGAGTCCGAGCAGCCTCAGAAAAGGGATGAAAAAGGCAATTTGCTGTTTCACGTGCAGCCTTGGAGGAAAATCGCAGCCCACCCTGGGTGGCCGTTCCAGGGTGAAACAGGGGGGTGTTGCAGGATGAGGAGGGCGCGTGGTGGCTCTCGGTGTTTGGTGGCTCTCCGCAGGGCTGGCTTGCACTGTCCCCGCTTGCTGCCGCTCACGGAGGGACAGCAGCTCCCCCTGAGCAGTAACTGTGTCTCCTCTCTCTCCCCGGGCTCTCCCTTCCCTCCTGCTCCATTCCCACCGCCCGCTGCTGGCTGCTCCTGCTGCTGTAAGTACCTGCTGGGTCCCCTGCGGCTGCCGGAGGTGGTGGGGTGGCTCTGCCACCTCCTGTCCCTGGTGCTCCTTCCCCTGTCACTCTCCTGGTGCAGCAGAACTCCCCGCTGGGCTCCCCCGTGTGCTGCTGAGGCTCTGTCCCCAGCCCCAGCACTCTGTGTGTCCCTGCCATGAGGACCAAGCCCTGCCAGAGCCCCTCTGCTCCTCTCCTGCTGCCACCTTCCTCTGGCAGAACCCAGAGAGCCCTGTCCCTGCTGGGTCTGAACCTTCCTGCACGCCCTGTCTCCCCTCCTGGTGACAGGACAGCACAGGGAGCTTGGTGGCACTGGTGGGACTGGGATGGGCACGGTGCGGGAGCCAGCACTTGTGGCGCCGTGGGCTCTCAGCCGTTTGGGTCCCTTCCCGGCCACATCAGCGCCAGCCCCTGCTTGTCACTGTCCCCACCGCCTGCCTCAGCAGCCTTGTCTCGAGGAGGTGTCAGCAGCTGGAAAGCTGATTATGAGCTCTGCTCCGTGCTGTCCTGGACATGAATCCCTGGCAGTCACTGGGGGGGGGGGGAAGGAGATTTGC
>VZTD01004942.1:543302-571219 GCA_013397725.1 Rhagologus leucostigma | reverse complement strand
GGGGAAAGAGGATTTGCCTTCATTTGGGATCCTCAAATCCTGCGGATCCTCACCTTGGCTCTGCCTGCTCCTTTTGCAGACACCCCCTCGGCAGCCACGAAAAGCAAAACCAGTGAGGACATCGCGCAGTCATCCAAGTACAGCCCTGCCTACTCCCCGGACCCCTACTACCACTCCGAGTCGGAGTACTGGTCCTTCCAAGGCTCGCCCAAAGGTAACAAACGCCCGTGGGGCTGGGAGAAAGGGAAACACATTCCTGCCTCCAAATTCTCTGGGAGGCAACCCCGCTTTGAGTTGGGTCTGGACACGAAAGTGGGGTCGGGCTGAGGTACCTGCCAAGGTGACCCCAAAACACGAGTCTCTGGGATCCAGCTGTCCCCATGCAGTTGGGGACTGTCTCCTTCCTGCCTGCCCCCACTTCTGTCCCCGTCTGACCCCTCACGTGTCTCCTTGCAGCTCCCCGAGCCCGGAGGTTCTCGTCAGGTGGCGAGGAGGATGGGTACGACCGGGGCATGCACAAGGTGAGTGCCAGCCCTGCTGGCCACACAGCCAGCACCAAACTGTCCCCAGCTGTCTCTGGGGAGGAGGCTCAGCCCAGCTCTGCCACCCGAGAAGGTGCCACCACCATCTCTGCTGCCCTCGGCCATCTGTCCCCTCCTGGCCACCCCCGGCATGGGCTCTGGAGGAGGGGGAGAGCATCCCCTTGCCGAGGCACCCCCACCCAAGCACCTCACCCTCAGGAGCTGCCAGGCCCGTGCCAGGGGATGCTGTGCCCTTCCGTGATGTGCTAGAGAGGGCTGGGCAGGGAACGGAAGAGTGCAAGGTGGTTTTTTCCCCTCCTGCCAGATCCAGAGCGGCATCGGGAGGCTGATCCTGAGGGAGGAGATGAAGGCTCGCTCCAACTCGTATGCAGACCCCTGGACACCCCCTCGCAGCTCGGCCAGCAGCAGGGAGGCCCTGCACACCGTGGGCTACGAGGGCTCCCTCAACGGCTGTAAGGCTGTCCCTGCCTGTCCCTCTGTCCCAGCCGGCACGGCCACAGCCCCTCGGGAATTTTATGGGGTGGAGAGGAAAGACTGGGAGAAGGAAGGGGGTGATGAGAGGTGCTGGGCATGGAGCTGGGCTCGGGAGGGTTTTTTCCCCTCTGGAGGGCTCCGTCCATTCCCCATGCCCCAGCTGGGACAGGGCATTGCCCGGTGGGTGTCTGGGCAGCCTGGAAGTGCCTCATGGAATGGCTGAAGGATCCCTTGGGAATGTGGCAGCGCAGCCACGCCGGGGTTGCTGTGACCTGTTTTGGGCTGGCACCTCTGGGACCTCCTGGCCCCCCAGACCTGCTGAGCGGCCCCAGGGCTGCCTCGCTTGCACCGCTCTTGTCACAGAGCCCCCAGGGCACCCAGCCCTGTCCTTGGGGCCACGGGGGGGTGCTGGGGGGCACTTCAGAGCCTGGCAGCACAGATGGCCCTGTCCATTCCATGCCCTCCTTCCTCATGGCACATCTGCTCTCACCGAGCTGTTTAGGGGTTCTCAGGGAGCCCCTCAGCCATGAGGGCTGCTGGGAGCCCCGAGGAGGATCTGTGGGGCTGGGAATGGGCAGTTCTGCGTGGCACGGGGTGCTTGGCCCTCCCTGACAGCCGGCTCTGCTCTCCTTGCAGCTCCCCGAACCCACTACCTGGCCGACAGCGGTGAGTGCGTGAACCTGAGCCCTCCCCAGCTGCTCCCCCGGGCCCGGGGGTCCCGAGCCCAAGCTGGGGGAGGTGCTGGGACCAGGGAGGGGAGAAGGGAAGCAGAGAAGGAGCCCTTGAAAGCCTGGGATAGGATAGAACTGAACCAGAGCAGAGAGGATGAGCCGGGGAAACTGAGAGAGGAGAATGCGTTGCCCTGAAGGGTGAGGTGGGAGGGCTGCCGCAGGAAAGGGATTTCGGGGAGAGGAATGTCAGCACGGGAGGAAGCCAGGCTGGAAATGAGCTGGAGCTGGAAGGAGACAGAGCTGGGTGACTGGAGCTGGGAGCACAGAGCTCGAGGGTGAGCGGGGGGGCTGTCCCGGGGGGTGAGGCTCATTCCTGCTTCTTCCCTGATGCCCCTTGGTGGCTTCTTTGCAGATCCCCTCATTTCTAAGTCGGCCTCCCTCCCTGCCTACAGGAGGAACGGGCTGCACAGGGTGAGTGCCTCCTGCTGCTGCCAGGCATTCCTCCTTCTCCCCAGGCATTCCTCCTTCTCCCCAGGCATTCCTCCTTCTCCCCAGGCATTCCCCATTCTCCCCAAGCATTCCTCCTTTCTCCCAGGCATTCCCCGTTCTCCCCAGGCATTCCCCATTCTCCCAGGCTCTTCCAAACCCTCAGTGCTCCCTTTCCGTGCCTGGGATGTCCTCCCCTTTCTCTGCATCCCTGCTGTCACTGTTGTGCCGATCCAAGATGACCCTTACTGGGGTCCAAAGTGCCGTGTCCAGGCAGCGCCTGCCCTGAAACTCCCAAAGGGCAATTTTCAGAGGGATGTTGGTGTTGCTTTCCAGCGGAAGAGCTTCGCTTTATATCCTGGGCCCGGGATTGCTTGGGATCGGGAGTTCTGCTCCTGCCTCCGTGTGACCTGGGCTTGTCACGTCACCTCCTCGTGCCTCAGTTTCCCTGCTGCTGGGTGGGCACCTTGCTGTCCTGCCCTGGGGACGAGGGAGGTGCCACTGTGAGTGTCTGGAGGAGCCTCCCCCTCACTCCTCCCTCTCTCCATCCCTCCCGCAGCCTCCCAGCGCGGAGCTTTTCCACTACGACAGCACCAATGCCGTCAACTGGGGGATGCGAGGTAAGGGGGGGCTGGGGACCCTGCGGGCATCCCGGGGGCCATGCTGTGGGGCTGCCACCCCCCTGCAGGCAGCTCTGGAAAATGGGGCTGGAGGGAGAATGGGGGGATCCGGGCGGGGTCCCCGCAGCCTCTGGGGGAGGGTGGCAGCAGAGGGGACAGTGTGGCTCACGTCTCGCTTCTCTCTCTCCCCAGAGTACAAGGTAAGACCCTTCTGCTGCAAGGAGAGGCCTCCGGCCAGAGGTGGGAGCCCCAGGGATGCGTCCTTGTGTCCCCAGGCTCCTCAGGGGGAAGCTTTGCCCTCTGCCTGCAGTGCTCTGCGTTCATCCCCTTCCATCCTTCACCTGACATCCTCGTCCCGGCCCTGCGGGGGTCAGACCGGAGTCCTTCCCCTCCTGCCAGGTCCCAAAGGCTTGGCAGAGCAGGATTGTCCCCCGGGTGTGAGGAACAGAGCAGGGGGGTTGTGCCGGTGCTTTCCTGCTCGCGCCCGGGTCGTTCCTGGTGTCGCAGAGCGAGCAGGTTATTCCAGAGCCACCACGGAGATTCAGGGTGGATCAGAGTCACCCTGAGAGCAATTCCCGCCTCTCCTTGTCCCAGCCAGGCCCTGCAGTCAGCTGTGCCACCCAAACCCTGTTAGATACAGCAGGAGGCCTTGCCCTCGTTCCCAAGTGTGCCCCAGGTGTCTCGTGGCTGCCCCACGCTCTCCCTGTCCCCGTGCAGATTTACCCCTACGAGCTGCTCCTGGTGAAGACGAGGGGGAGGAACCAGCTGCCCAAAGACGTGGACAGGACTCGGTTAGAGGTGAGAAGAGCCTTTTCCGCTGGGGACAATCTCCTCAGGGCGCAGAGGGACCTGATCCCGCGGGGTGGCCCCAGCGGGCAGCGTGTGGGGCTCGTGGCCATGTGAGGAGCATCTCCACGTCTGCCCAGGAGCACACGAGTGTCAGGGCACTGTCACAGCGCTCCTGCTGCTCCCCTGGCCGGGCAGAGCTGTGCCCTGTGCCTTTGGCAGGGGCAGGGGGGAGGCAGGTCCTCCCCCGTTCCCGAGGGAGCAGCGCTGGGGTTTGTGTCACCCCATTGTCCCGGCGGGCAGGGGATGCCCTCAGACCCCCTCCACGGCCCTGGAAAGTGCCCAGCTCTGGCCCAGCCTCCCATCTCTCCCCAGAGGCACCTGTCCCAGGAGGAATTCTACCAGATCTTTGGGATGACCATCGCCGAGTTCGACCGCCTGGCGCTGTGGAAGAGGAACGAGCTGAAGAAGCAGGCCCGGCTGTTTTAAACGCAGTGCACTATAAATATATACATACCTATAAATATATACATAGAGAGATCTCTATATGGCAGCTCTGTATGATTCTCGGGGCTGTACGGGGCACGGGGGCCCTCTCTGCACCCCTGAGAGTGAATTGGAGTCTCGCAGATCGTTTGATGCTCTGTGTTTCCTTTCCTTTTGCAGCCTGATTTCTGTATCGAGCCCTGGGCTCTCCCCAGACCCGGTGTCTGTCACTGCTGCCCCACAGGGACACGAGGGGAGGGGGGGGATTTTCCTGCTGCAGCCGCGGTGCCTGGGGCTGGCAGAGAGCAGGGTTTGGGCTGGGGCGTGGGGTGGGGGTGTCCCATCACCTTCTGCTCAGCTGGGCTGGGGATTAGGGGTGGAAAAGGCCCTGGGCACAGTGGCAGGAAAGTGGGATCTCACTGCAGGTTCCTTAAATCCCTCCCTGCCTTTACATGGCCAGGAGTGGGGGCACTTCAGGATCTGAAATGCAGAGCTTGGGGCAGGGGACAGAAGTGGTGAGGACCCCACGGGGCCAAGGTGAGACCTTGAGCCCCAATCCCTCGTGGGCTGGTGGCTTTCCCTGCAAACCCTGGGTTGCCCCAGAGCCGGTTTATCCTCCCAAGGTGCCGAACAGCCACTTTCCATCCCCAAACCCAGCCCTTCATAAACGGAACGGCCAGAGCCACCTCCTGCCTTGTGCAGTTTCTTGCTGCTCTTCAGGTTTGTCCAGGGCTGAGTATTCCAGGATGTTCCAGCTGGGAGCTGGGGGAAGGCGGGAGGAGAGGAGAGGGAGATGCAGGTCCCGCTACCTGCTGGACCTCTCCTGGCTTTTCCTGAATTCCCCATCACAGCTGCCTGAGTCCCTGATGAATCCATCTGGGAATGAAGGAAATTCCATCCCCTGCAAACTCTACATACTTGTATCCCAAACTCTATGGGATAACTTTTTTTTTTGATAAAACGAGTAAGGTTGTCTCCACACAAACATCTTCCCCCGTGTCTGTGGTGCTCTGCTTTCCTATTTGCTCATCCAGCAGGGTTTTCAGGCATGCAGCAGGGTTGGACAGTCCCAAAAACAGGCCAGGGAGCTGTGGGGTACCAGCAGGAGCCGGGTCAGTGAGGGGACAGCAAGGGTTTTACCTTCACTGTGCCATGTTCTGGTCCCCTCTGGAACCCTCCTGTCCTGGTGTCCCCCATGGAGTGGATTCAACGCCCTCCCTGCCATCCAAAGCTGCCCAGTTTGCTGCCCAAAAATCCATCAGCAGGTTCCCCTTGCAGGGGTTTGCTGGGGTGCAGAGGGCTCAGGGCAGGAGTTTTCCCATCAGCAGCAGCTCCAGCTCTGGGAGCTTTATGCCAGCAAGGAGAGGGCTGGGGACGGAGGTGGGGATGGCAGCACTGCCCCGGGAATTGCTCTTGTCTGCTTTAGTGCAGCAGTAAATGAGCCAGGTTTATTTATAATTATTTTCCTCATATAAACCAGGCCTCCCTAAATCAAACTCAACCGTTTGTGGCTGTAGGAATCTTCCCTCTCCAGCAGCAGTTCCAGCGATGAAGCCTGGGGGATGTTATTAACAACAATAATACTCAACAGCAGGATCTTCTCATTTCCAAAGCATTTTATGGACAGTAACTCTTCTCCACAAGGGAAATGGCAAATGGCAAAGCTGGGGAAACTGAGGCAGGGCTTGGTTTTATGTCTCAGAGCCAGGGCAGCCTCTCCATCCCCTGCCATTCTGGGGCAGCAGACACTCCAAGGGTCTTTCCTGGTGTCCCATTGCCCTGGGGGGTGCAGGGACACCCCAGGTGTCACCACCTGCCTGACCCCACATCCTCATTTGGCTGCTCTGCAATTCCCAAAGCCCCAAAGCAGCCGGAGCCTGGAAGTGCTGGCAGCCCTGGATTAAGATTCCTGTCCCAGCCCCAAAAGTGACCCCACATCCAGAAGGGAGGGACCATCAAAGGCAGGAGCTGGTTCCCAGCTGGGCAGGGGGGGTGAAAGGGGCCAAGTGGTCCTGGGCTGAAATTGCCCCCAAAGGAGAATTTCTCCAGGCCGGTTGTTAATTCACGTCTGATATTTCAATTACTGCTTTCCCAAGCCATAATTGGGTGCGTGTGAAACCTCACCCCATTTCTGTCACAACCGGCTGTCCCCACAGGGCTCAGCTGCAGCCCGGATTGTCCTGCAAGTGCCAGGGGCCACTGTCCCTGCTGCCACGCCTGGGACACTGTCACACATCCCACAAGTCTCCCAAGCCCCTGTGTTGGGGAGGGACAGTGACAGTGGCATGGCCAGGGACACGCTGGGCACAGCAGGGCCACCAGGAGGGAGCAGATATGGAGGGGATTTTGGGGAGGGGGAAACAAGGAGTGAGGAGTGAGGGGGTGCTCTGCTTGCTGCTGGCTGTGGGAATTCGGGTTTTTTCTCCCTAAACCGAAGTTTCCGAGTCCGGGCAGGTGGAGGTGGCCCACTCAAGACCCCCACCCTTCCCAGGGGCGATGCAGGGTGGCACCCCAGGCTGTCCCCGCGGGCTGGCCGCGGTGCCGTGCCGGGCCGGGCCGGTGCNTGGACCGGCTCAGCGGTAAGGGGACATGGGACGGGACGGGAGGGGATGGGAGGGGACGGGAGGGGACGTGCACCCTCTCCCCGCAGCACGGAGGGCACAGGGGATGCCCGTGCCCGGCGCAGGGAATTGCCGGGTCGCGCATCCCGCGGGATCCATGTGGGACCGTGCTCGCAGCGTGCCTTTGCTCCCCACCACTCCTCCAGCAGGGCCGGTTGGGGCACGGGCTGGAACCAGTTTCTCTTTGCTGGTCGGATGGGGAAAACACCAGCAGCCCGCCAGGGAGGCTGTGGGGTGGAAGCACTTGTTAGGGGAAATTGTGGTCGTGAAAAGGGAGGTGGCGTTTCCAGATGGAGCTGATGGGGCTCAGAGGGTTTCCCTGTCTGGGGAAGACGCCGGGAGTCTCCTAAAGCCACGGAGGGCGTGATCCCCACCCTGCTGGGGAGAGCTGCCTTCCCGCACGTGTGCGATTCCCGCCTGCAGCCCGTGGCATCGGGCTCACCGAGCTGCTGGGCTTTCATCTGGGATCTGTATAAACCTGCCAGGGCTCTGGGCCAGCTCTGCAGAGAAGGTCCTGGCTTTCTGCTGGGGCTGGCAGGTCCTGGAAGGGAGCAGGGGGAAGTTTTCACGGGGATTGCTTCTTGCTGCTGCTGCTGATTGCAGCCTGGGGCCGCACAGGAGGAGCAGGTGCTGACATGATGGAGCACGGGGGTCCCGGCCCTTGACCTGTCCTTGGAAGTGCTACAGAAACACTGGCCAAAAACGATAAAGAGAGTGGCCAGGGGCCTCTCCGGCTCCACGGGCTGGGACCACGCTGAAGTCCCAGGACGGCTCAGGAGTGCTGTGTCTGCAGCTCTGGGTCAGCACCGCAAAGACCCGGGGGTCAAGAGTTCCCCTTCCCGATGTAAAAGGATGGGGTGGCGTTTCCGCAGTGGAAACAGCTCTGAGGAGTTCGGGACTTGTGGAAACACAGGCACGGTGTCAGTGCTCGGGGAGCAGTGCCAGTGGCCTGCAGCCCGGGAGGGGACAGGGACGGTGACAGGGACCGCTGTCCCCTGCGGCTGTGTCCAGCCAGGGTGGCTTTGCCAGCTCTGAAGGAGGGAGCTGCGGCAGCACGGGGAGTGTTGTCACTTGATGCCAGAGCTGTCCTTCAGGGTCCCAGAGGACATCACTGCTGGGGACAGGGCGGGCAGAGGGTCTCGGCTTCCCCGTTCTCTTGGGGAAGATGGGAAATTCCCTGTTCGCACCTCAGCCCACCCCAAAAATCAAACCTAGCACCTCATGTCAGGGAAGGAGGGGCTGCCCAGCTGTGGGAGCCGTGTCTGGGCATGGTTTGGCCTCTCCACAGGTTGCCCCTGCCAGGGAAGTTTTATCCCCCTCGCTGGTGCCTGCCATGGCAGCGACAGCAGCGCCTGCCTGCTTTGTTCTGAGTGCTTGTGATGAATTGCTGTTGGCACCTGGGTGGCTCTTTGCTAATGGAAACCTCCTGCTCATCAGCCAGAGCTGCTGGGTCCCTCTGGGGGCTGTGACTCGCGGAGGGAAGGTTCCCTTCCCCAGTGACAGGGTGGGTCTGGCGTTAGGCAGGAGCTCCGTGCCCATTCCCAGGCCTTCCCTGCTCTCTGGCCGCCCCTTTTTATCACCTGGAGCTCTGCTGTATCCTGATTTTCTCATCTGCCAGTTTCCTCTCGTTGCCCAGCAGGCCGGGCAGCGCCCAGTGTGTGTCCCAGCTCTACACCAGTGGCTAACTGGGAGGAATGGTGCTGTTGGCAGAGTTGTTTCAGGTCGTGCTGATGGAGAACCCGGCTCCCAGTGTGTGATTTGGGAGGTGACCCTTTGCTCAAACACGCCCATCCTTACTCTTGGCTTCTCCTCCCTCATTAGTCTCTCTTCCCTGACCTTTTGAGCCACCAGAATTTAGGTCCTGCCCCAAACTTATCTGGGCTCTAAATCCAGCAAAGCCGGCGGAGATGTGCCGGGGATAAACTTGGCTCCAGCTCGCCCACAGGAATGGGAAGGCTGCCGGGATCATTCCTGCCCTGCCGCCTGCGAGCTGGCAGCAGGAATCCTGCCGGTGGGAAGGGGTCTGCGGTGCTGAGGAGCACAGCCCGGGCCAGCTGTTAGCGCCGGGCAAGTGCCGAGCTCTCCTCCGCATTGCAGCCATTCCTTCCGCTGGAAACTCAGCCTGTTTATAGCCCGGGGCTGTGGGGAAGGGGGCTGAGCTCCCCTGGGGCTGCCCCAGCCCCTCAGGGTGGGTAAAACAGGGTGGGAGGGCGGCCCTGGGGATGCTGATGGAGCGCTGGAGTTGTTTACCCCTCTGGATTTTCCAGTATCCTTGGTGTGCGGCGTTATCAGGGAAATCCCGGATCCGTGTGAAGCCTCCTGGCAGCTCTGGAGGGGCACAGCCCTGGCAGAGGGGCTGCTGGAGAGGGGAAGGACACTGTGGGATAGTGTCCCCCAGCCAGGAGCCCTGGGGACTGTCCTATCTGTGTGGAAAACCTGCCTCTTTCCCACTCCTGACCTGGAAATGCTCTTTTCCTGTGCAAACGTGCAGGGCTGCGAGGCTGCCGTGCCCTTTGCTGCGGAGCAGCGCCTGAGCTCCCCCCGGGCCTGCAGGAGGTTCCTATCCCTGCCCAGGAAAACTTTGTTTAAGGTTTTGAAGAAGCTGTCTCATCCCGAGCAGTGGGAAGCCTTTTCAGAGCAGAACACTGGGCTCGACCCAAGCTCTGCCTGCTCTTCAGTGGCCAAATCATTTCTGGGGACGGGAGATAACAGTTGAGCAGAGCGGAGGCTTGAAGTGGTTTCTGGCATCCCAGACTCGTGTCCTAACCCTTTAACCCTTCCCTGTTATCTAGTCTGGCACAGCTCAACCTCCCTCCTGGGGAGCACATCTCCTCCTGCTTGTAAGGAACCTTAAAATTAATGTCACAGTTCTCCGTCCTGTAAAATATCTATTTAAGTGTCACTGTCCCAGGCCAGCAACAAGACAGCTGGGATGGGAACCTTTCACTGCACAAACAAGGGGCTGGCACCCCCTGCCAGGGCACCCACGAGGTGACAGAGCAGGGAGGGCACCCTGGCAGGCAGCAGCCGCCCGTCATCACCCCGAGGTGCTGGAAGCAGCGGCGTTTGGGGAGCTCAGGTCCCCGCCTGGATTCTGGGCTGGCAGTCTGCACTGGGAAGGATAAATAACCTCTCAGAGCCTCCCCCCACGGCACGGCTGCTGCAGCCCCTTCCTTTCCTGCTCCTGATAAAGCCTCCCATGGCATCAAAGGCGGCTCGTTGGCAGGCGAGGGAAAACGCTGACATTTCGTAACAGTTTGGAACAAAAACAGCTTTGCTGCGAGGGGTTTCCACGCTCAAAATACTTCTTTTTTTTTTTTTCTTCCTCCTTTTTTTTTTTTGAAGTGGTTTTCTTGTGCATTTGATCCTGGGAGTGATAAGAGGGAGCTCAGGGAGACGCTGGTATGCTCTGATTGCTGGCAATTAGCAGGAGATGTGTAAGGAGCTCTTTGAAGAACGGCTTTGGCTTTCTCCGGGGTTTTTTTTCAGCATTAAACCCACCCAAGTTTGCGATGGGGGAGCAGCTGCTCGTTTTATGTGGTCCAAAATTTTGGGAAGCCGAGGTTGTGAAGGACAAAACCAAGAACAGAACTTGAACAGCGACAGGTTTGAGAGCTGGTTCTGGTGTCCCGGAGTGAAAAGCAGGTGAACCAGTCCCAGCACTGGTGGAGCCACGGGCAGGGACCAGAGCAGTCGGTCACACCTTGTCACCTTTCCCGCTGGGATATCCCGGTTTTCCTGCCCCTCCAGCCCTGCCCTGCAGGGGTTAAACGGGTAGGAAATGCTGTGGGACGGTGGCCTTGCCGCTGCACCTGATGCTCCCGGTGGAGCTTGGCAAGGGAAGGAAAGGGAAGGGCTGAGAAAATAACGCTTATCCTGCTCGCCGAGGGTCCTGCGGGGCAGCACAGCCCCAGCCCCCACACACGGAGACCCTCAGCTGGGCCCCGGCCTGGGGACATCGGGACAGGGCTGAGGTGGCCACTGAGAGGGTCCCAATCCCCTCACCAGGCAGGGGGACTCGTGTCCAGCTCAGCTCTGGAACTCCTGGGTGCTGTCGGCATCAGGGCAGGGATGCCAAGGCTGGGGAGTGGGTGCTGGGCACGTCTCCCTGCCCCCAGGTCCACAGGGATACTTCCCCCACTGGGATCTGTGGATTCTCCTCCCACCAGCTCTGTAGAGAAGGATCCACATCCTGCGGGTGAAAGCGTTTGGGAAAGCGGACTGGGATTTGGGAAAGCTGATCCACCAGCTCCTTCCTGCAAATCCCTGCCCGTACCCTGCTAGGTGAGGGTTTGGATCCTCCTCTCCTTCTCAGGATCCTGTCACAACCTCCCCGTGTGACTTCTCCTCTCGGGAGGGTGTGTCAGCCCTGCTGGCCTCCGCACCTCTCGCTCCTGCAGGTCGGGAATTGCATCCCGGAACGTGGCTTTGGGGAATGGGAATGTACAGGACATGGAGAGGCGTCTCTTGGGGTGCAGAGAGCTTTCCACCCCCTCCCATGGGGATTTTGGGGATGTGGGGGCTGGATCCAGCTCTGAGTGGCGGCGTGGACTGGTGGGAATCGGTGTTTCCCACTAGAATGCCTGCAGTTAGCTGGAATTCCTGCAGTTGGCTGGAATTCCGGCTCTCCTGGAGGCTGAAGTGTGTAATTCCAGCTATCCTGGAGGGTGAGGTCTGGTGGAGGCCACGGGCTGCAGAGAGGTGACAGCTGCAGGTCCCCACAGAGACAGCCACGGGCAGGAAGGGCTGACCCAGGGAAGCTGCCCAGTGCTCTGCCCGCCACCGAGGGTGGGCACAGGGGTGGGCAAAGGCTCGGGGCACCATCCCAGCGCCTCTCCCAGTGCTGGAGGGGAGCCCAAGCCAACCTGTTGCTGGAGTTTGTTTGGAAAAGGCCGACACCAAAATTTTGGTTGGAGGAAGCAGAGTTTACTCTGGGTTCTGAGTAATCCTAACATCTCTCCTCTGCCTGAAGCTTGTTTTTTATACATTACTCAGCAGGTCTCGCCCCTGCCTGACTATTCCTTTAAAGGGCATCTCAAACCTCTCCTTTTCATTCATTATTTAAATGTGTTCTCCAGCCAGCAGCCCTGAGCCTGGCTCCCAGGCTGGAGCATCCTGCCATGAGCCTGCTGAGCCTGGCACCGAGTCCTGAAATGCAGTCTGGGCCTGGCACCAAGTTCTAAAATGCAGTCTGGAAGTACTAAACCTATGATCCATGGGATTTCCCAGAGCTGCTTGTGTTGAGCTGGGGCTGGAAACACCTCGCACCCGGGGCTAGGAGGCTGCCCATGGCCTGGGGACACGGCAGGGTCGCTCGGAGATCTCTCACCGGGGTGATTTATTTGCTCAACATCTCGCTGTGCTCAGCTGCAAGAGGGGGTGACCCAGAAACCACCCCCTGCTGCTGTGGGGTGGGGGCAGCTGCAGCTCCGGGTCAGGGGGATAAAGTTTGCTGTGGGTGAGCTACAGCAAACAGCCACAAACTTCTCCAGGAGGCAGAGAAAGGGGGGATCAGCCCCTGGAGGAGGGGTCCTGCCCCAGCCCGGGGCACTGGGGGGTCATTGGCGGCCTGGCTCACGCAGGAGCTGCTTGTCGGTGATTTAATCAGCCTGTTAATTATTACCTGCAGCACTCGAGAAGCTGCTGTGAGGAAGGACATTCAGGGGGGACAGCAGGGCGCTGTCGCAGGGGTTCTCCCAGCAGCGATGTCACCTCAGGGGGAGCCTCTGTCCCTCTGATGCCCCATGGCCGTGCTGGGCAGTCCCTGCCCGAGGACTGGGGTGCCAAGGGCGGCGAGCAGGGTGAGGGGCTGGGGCCGAGAGGGACATTTCCCACCCACAGCCGTGCTCTGGGTGTGGCACCTCCGGGAGAGCCTGGGCCCCTGTGGGGTGTCCTGCTGCCACCGGGCTGGGTGGGACCTGCCACGATCCCCTTGTTCTCCATCTCCCATTTAATCCAGTTACAGAGCGGAGAGGCTTCCCTGCCCCCGCGGAGTGAGGGGTGGTTGCTGCGGTGTGTGAGCTGCCATGGGCACGAATTCGGGTGGTAATCTTTGCCCTCTGCACGCTCTGTCGGCCTGTAATTACACTTCCCTCTATTCAGGACTGCTGCTTCCTCGCTGAAGGCCGGGAGGAGGATGTGGGAAACTGCGTCTGCTGCGGGGGAGAGCGAGCTCAGAGCGGGACATTTGGGGTCTTGCTTGTGTCCGATTCCCTCGTGCTGTGGCTCCAGTTGAGCCCCACAGCTCCCTCTGCTCTTCTCCCCTTTTTGGGAGGTGGTGAGGGCTCAGAACCCCCTCTGAGCTTCCTCTGAGCAGAGGGCCGGGGTGAGGCAGGGCATTGGGAAGAGCCTAGCTGAGGGAGCAGCTCTGGGCTGGACTTGACTGCTCTGTGCTGGGGTGGGTGGGTGGCTGGAGCAAGGCTTTGTGCAGGGTTGCGTGTCCTGGGGGGATGAGCCTGTGCTGGCCAAGGCACTGGGACAGGCCCAGGAGCCTCCCTGGGCGCTGCTGGAATGGCTGAGCTGGTGCCACTGGAGCTGTGCTGGGAAAGGGATCCCCGGAGCTGCTGGCAGCGCTGGGGTGCCTGGAGCAGATGGGGGCACTGATGGAGGAGGCTCGGGAGGCACAGCCAGGGCACCCTTTGTGCTTTTTGACCTCTCTGGTGGCTCATCTGTCCCCCTCTGGAGCGGGATAGAGGAGCCCTCCAAACCCTGCGGGCTCCTCGTGTAAGGGGAGAAGCCGCTGCTCTGGGAGGCGGAACCGGGGGGTTTTGTGCCCCCTCAAGCAAGCGGCTTTCACGTTCAGCTCCCAAGATGGGTTCTCCGAGGCTATCAGCTAAGGATATTAATTACTGCAAGGCCACGATGATGAGCTCCCTAGGAGCTGTGCACGGCTGCTCTGCCTGCTTTGAAAGGACAGTGGGGACGTGCTGAGACTTTGGGCAACGAGGCAGAAGATTTGGGCTCACCTCGTGCTCCTCAACACTCAGGGATGCTGCAGCAGCCAAAGTGGGAGCAGGATTGCGTGAGTTATCCCAGGGAGGGTGGCAGGGTCCCAGCCAGGCAGGAGCCAGCCCCGAGTGCTCAGCTCCTGCTGGAATTGTTGGATGCGGAGCCAGAGGCTCCCCCCATCCGCCCCACTCAAGGGGCCCTTGTTTGCAGGGAGGAGATGATTCATGTGCACCGAGCGGCCCCTCGGCAAATCTTCCACTCTTAGAGGATGATGCCAGGGCTCAAGTGTGGTCATTAATGGTTGGCTTCTCCCTAAAACCCCTCCGGCCTGGAGCAGGACACACGGGGAGGAGGAGGAGGTGGTGGTGTTCTCCAGGCTGCTGGTCCTGGCCCCACCAGCCCACCCCGGTTTGCCCCACACCCAGCAGGTGCTGAGTGGCCAGGAGCAGAGCCTGGCTGGCTCCTGCCACCTCCGGGGCTGAGTGCTGCCCCTCTCCTGCCCGCTTGGCAGAGCAGTGCCGCAGCAGTGGCCCTGGGCAGGGCGCAGGCAGCTCTGGCCTGCTGTCCCCTGCACAAAGGAACAATTCTGGGAGCGCTGAGCCACCCCCACCGAGGCACTTCCTCGCCTGCCTCCTCCTCCTCCCTGGCGGGAAGAACCTCCTTGGGAATGGGGATGGGAACAGGAACTGCCCTGGGAGCTCAGCAGAGTGCTCAGGAGGCCGTGGGCTTCCTCAAAGAGCAGCGGTGTTGGGGCTGGAGGGGGCTGCCAGCATCTCACCCCTCTGGTGATGCCCGTGCTGGGGCACCCAGCAAGGCATGGGGACACGTCCCAGCACCGTGTGGCTCTTGCAGGTGGCTGCACGTCAGCCTGCGGAGAGCTCAGCACGGTTTGTGTGCTGCAGAGAACTCCTCTGGGTCCTTTTGTCCCACAGGCACCTCCCTGCAGGGCTCCCCCGGGGGCTGGGGGGTCACCGGGTGCTGTCCCCACCTCTTTAGGGCATCCCAGGAGCTCTGAACGTTTGTTCGCAGCGGGTGGCAGCTGGAAGGAGCCCTGTGCGGGCAGGCAGAGCGTCCAAGGGCCCTGCCCGTGCCAACAGGAAGGATTTATTTGTGCTCGGGTTTTATTTTAGCTACAAACAATGGCCGTTACTCCCAGCATCCGATTTCCCCCGGCCCCCCTCGGCCCCGGCCATCACCTGGCGCAGGAGGAAGCGTGGCCGGAGGCAGGAGAGCTGTGGCCACAGGATGGGGGTCCCTGTGCACCTCCCACTGCATTTCAGAGCTGGGATTCAGCATCTCCCCTCCCCGGGGCTCTCTCAAGCTGCGGGCTGGGCTTTTCTTGGCGTGAAGACTCCGCGGGGTTGTCTGATCTCTCCCCCTGCGAAAGCTGGGTCTCTACGCCAGGAAACTCCTGCTTTGGCTTGGCCAGAGACTCTTCCTCCTCCTCCTCTTCCTCCTCCCTGCAGGTTACTGGAGCAGGACCTGGTTTTCACTGCTGTGGTGGGGCAGGGAGGCTCTGCAGCTGCAGGCTGTGTCCGGCCCTTATCTCTGTGCTGGGAAAAGGGTCCCTGAGGAGGGGAGCACTTGTGGGGCCTAAAAATAGAGCTGGCCTGCTGTAGGGTGGAGAGAGGGGCTGGAGGGGCTGCAGCTCCTCTGCCAGCACCGTGCTTGGTGCTGCTGCCAGGGCACGATTTGGCAGCAGGGGAAGCCGTGCTCCGGTGCCCTGCGTGGCAGCAGTGTCCTGGTGCTGTCCCCTGGGTCACCCCGTCCCAGCAGAGCTGCCCCGGGTCCCCCCAGCCCATCCAGCCCTGTTAGTTGATGCTAAAGCCATCTGCTGCCACGGGTCCTGGCCTTCCCAGGCTCAGAGACCTCATGGACATCTCCCATCCTGCCTTGGACGGGCTGCAGACGTGGAGAGGAGGGAGTTTCTGGTGTCGCTCTGTCCCAAGCCTGAGTGCAGGGAGGTGGGGTGATCCCACAGGATTGTGGCTGCAGGAGAAGCCCCAGCAGAAGGCAGCGGGTGGTGTCCCAGTGCTGGGCGGGCAGGGGACACAGGGTCCCTTTTCGGCCGTGTCACCTGTGCTCACTCTGACATCCCACCCCCTCCTCCCCAGGAGCCCTTTGCTGTCCTGCTGCCTCTGTCCCTGGGCTCAGACCCCCCAAGGGCACTGCCACCAGTGCCCCCCTCAGCACAGGAGCCGTGTCCCCTGTCCCCAGGCCAGCTCTGCGGGGTCTGTGCTCACTCCCAGCAGCTCTTGCAGAAGTGCCTGTGCTGGTCCTTGCTGGCCAGGTGACCTTGGGTTGGTCACACCCTGCCCTGCTGCCCCTCAGAGCAATCTCCCCTCGCTTCCTGCAGCCCCTCGTTAACCTCCTTCAGGCTGGAAGCGTAGGAAATTAATTCCTTGCCTCCCTGCTCACCCCCGGGCTCTGCTCAGCGCGCCCTCCTGGCATCACAGGCCTCTTTGAGTGCCCCCTCCCTCCCCCTTGTATTTTGGAGGATGTTTAACAAGGGAGATGGAGGGGACAGCTCAGCTGGGGGGAAACAAAGGCGCCTTCAGAGCTCTCGGTCCGTGCTGCGAGCGCCCAGCTCGGGGCATTGCTGCTGAGCTCAGCCCCTGCCAGCAGCCCTGGCTTTTCAGGCACCCTCGGCTCTGGTGCCCAGCACGGTCCCCTCGCCCCCCTCCCCGCCTGCTTTGGCGCTGTTAATAGAAACCGGGCTGCCCTTCTGCCCTTGGCTGGCCCAGAGCCTGACACGGAGCTGGTGGCTGTGATGGGACGTGTCCTACACGTGGCAGGGAGTGGGGATGCTGCTGACACCCTGGCCTGGGGTTTGGGGTGCTCTGGGAGTGGGGGGATGCTGGTGCCACCACGGCCTGGGGTTTGGTGAGTGTGGAAAGCCAGTGCAGGGAGCCTGCACAGTCTCCATGCCCTCTGTGAGAGCTCGTGGCTGAGCTGGGGCAGCAGGAGGGTGAGTGGCTCCCTGGATGTTTGCAGCTGCTGACTGGACAGCAGCTTTTTGTCCCAGCTGCTTCCTTGTAGCCCCCTGCCCCGCCAAGCCCTGCAGGGAGGGTGTCTCACCTGCCTGGAGATCACCAGCAGATCCCATCCTGCCTGTGCAGCACTCCGCAGCATCCCAGGGAGGATTTTCCCCTCTTCCCTCCCTCCCTGCCTCTGCAGAGGGGTGCTGGGAGCTGGGTGCTTGCCCCACACCTCACACATGAGGCTCTGACGTGGCAGAGCAGGTCCCCAGCACAGGAGGTGTGAGCTGAGCATCAGCAGGACCTGTCCTGTGGCTGCCTGTTGGCTGCGGGATGTCATTCCAGCTCAAGGAGCAGGAATCCCATTCCCTGTGGTTGCCTTCTCCTTGCCCAAGGTCTGGGGGATGCTTGTTCGTCCTGGAGCAGTGCTGAGCCTTCTCCCGCTGCCTGGGGCTGCCTGTCCTGGCTCGGCCTGCCCGTGGGAGACGGGCACTGCCCAGTGCTGTGGCCAGAAGGGCTGAGGCTGCTGTTTAGCTTGGCGCTGGAGAGGGAGGAGGAAGCAGAAGGTCTGCGGAGATAGGATGCGGGGAGGCAGGAAGAGCCTCGCGAGCCGCATCCTGCCCCGTGTGCCGGGACGGTGGCGATTCAGGGCGGGCACGTTGTCTCTGTGCCCAGGGGCTCGTCTTGGCTGGCACTGCTCCACATCCTCCCCCTCCTGCTGGGCTCCCCTTCACCCTTTGGAGCACCAGTTGGTTTTACTGTGCTGTCCCTGCTCTGGGCAGCAGTGCCAGGCTGGCTCTACGTTCCTTACACAAGGAAGGAGGATGCCATCAGTGACTCAGAATCCTGCCCTTCCCCTAGGAAATACACCCCGTGCCAGCCCCTTGCTGCTGCCCAGCTTCGCTCTGCCACGGGGCAGTGTGGGCACAGGCGCAGCCCAGCCAGGGTGTCCCCATGCTCCGGGGCACACGCTGTCCCCTCCTTCGAGCCGTCCCCGTCAGTCAGCACCTCCGAGCTGCCTCTGCGGTGACCCTTGGCCTCTGCTGCTGTCCCTGGAGACCCGAAGCCAGCTGTGTGCCACCCCAGCTGCGCTGTGAGGCCGTTCGGTGGCTGCCAAGGGGAGGAATCGTGCGCTGGGAGGAACTGCAGCTCTCTCTCTGCGCTCTCCAGAGCTCCGGGCTGGCTGGTGTCCCTGAGCTTGGCCTCTCCCGTTCAGGTGCTGCATCCTGCAGGAGCTGCCCTGGACAGGGCAGGGGTGTGGTGGAACAGAGGCTCGATTTTGGATCTAGATCAGGGTTTTTTTTGTCTTATCCTGCTCAGAGGAGATAAAGAGGAGACCGGGGATGAGGATGTCACTGCAGAAGTGAGGGTGTGGGAGCTCAGGAGTGATTGGAGTCCAGGGCTTGCCTTGTTCATCCTTCCCATCCTTCCCATCCCTGGCCATCGTGTTTTCCCAGAGCTGTGTCAGCTGCCGTCCCTGTAGGTGCTGCCTTCAGTGAGGAATTCTTTTTGTAGCCCTGCTCTGACAGGGAAACATCCAAGTGTTTCTCAGGAGCTTTGCCACACGGGCACCCCAGACCTGCTGTGTGCTTCTCCTTTGTGAAAACTGGTGGTTTGAGCACAGCAGGGGAGAATAAATGTCCCCCAGCAGATGAGGGGTGGGAGAAGGTCTCTGGGTGGCATTGCCAGGTGGCTCTGGAGATGGCACCTGGATTTCCTTCCCCTCTTTCCTTCCGTCACCTCCCAGTGCCTGGCACAGCGAAGGGGCACCAGCAGCAGTGGCAGACGCTGAGCCAGACAGAGGTGAAGTTGCATCTGTGTGGGAAAATACATGTTCTGAGCCCTTTGCTGGAGGTCCAGCAGCCTGTGGAGCCAGTGTTCCCATCCAGGCTTCATCCTGGCACGAGTGCAGGTGGAAGAGCTCGAGCACTCAGCGAACACCACCTGAGCCGTGCTGGGCCAGCTGGGAAAACCCCTCATGCTGGGGTTTGCCACACCCGGGGCTTCCAGCCCATTTGGCCTGGTCCTAACCCCAGCATCCCGACGTCTCCCTGGCTGACGGGGCTTTTCCTGCTCTCTCCAGTGCTGGACCAGCTCCTGCCAGAGCTCAGCGTCCTGCTCAAGCTGCTGGACCACGAGTACCTGAGTGCCACCACGCAGGAGAAGAAGCTGGCTGTCTCCACCATCCTGCAGAAGCTGCAGCCACCTGCAGGTCTGTGTCCCTCTCCTGTTCCCAGGGGCAGTGGGTGTCCCCAGCAGTAGAAAACCAAAACGCAGCGGGGCAGGGAAGAGCTTCTGCAGGGCAGGGCTGAGCCCAGCACCTGCTCAGTGCCCTCAGGGCACTTTGCTCACTGCTTCCACTTCCCAGCTCCTCCCTGCCCCGGGAGCGGGGCTGGCGTCAGCCCTGCCGTGGATACGGGAGGGCTGCTCCCTGCGGAAACGCTGCTTCCCAGAGCTTTTCCTGCCCCGGGTTTGTGCTGAGCGCAGGGGTTTCCGCGGGAAGGCCGGCGCTGTGCACCTGGGGCTTCACAGCCTTCCTGCTCTCCTGGGGGAGCCGCAGCATCCCTGGGGGTTCGTCCATCCCTGGTGCCTGCCCAGGTGGGGTGGGCGGTGCCCCTGGGCTGGTGTTTGCAGGGACAAGGAGTGCCGGTGCCTGCCCCAGGCTCAGAGCATCCCCCTCCATTCCAGGGAAGGATGTGGACTACATGTACGTCAACACAGCGTCCCTGGGCAACGGCACCAGCTTCGTGGAGTCCCTCTTTGAGGAGTTTGGTACGTGTGGCTGAGCTGGAGGGATGCCCCGGGGGTCACTGAGTGAGTGCATGGTCCTGGAGTCCCTTGGAGGGAGGGTGACCGCTGTATCCTTGTGTCCAGCGTGGGCATCGTCCCTCTGGGTGCTTGTTCCTGCCCCCCTGTAGCTGTTCGGGGGCTGACCATGAGGGAATCACACACCAATAATGCCACCTGCCAGCACCTTCCCAGGGAAGGACGATGGAGATCCCTGGAGGGCACAGCTGGGATGTCCGGCTCTGCTTTCCTGCTCCCTTCACCCTCCGTTTACCCCGTGCAGACTGTGACCTGGGGGACCTGCAGGACATGCAGGAGGAGGAGGGGGACACCGGCGACGGCGTTGGCTTGGAGCTGGCAGGGAAGCAGCCAGCCAAACCTGTAAGTGCCCGGCTGCCCCCGAGCCAGGTGTGCTCTGCACCTGCACGGGGAGGTGGCAGTGGCCAGGGTGGGACCCTTCCCGTGCCCTGCTCCTGCCCCTGCTGCTGCCTGGCTCACGCTGGAGGTGTTTCTGCCGTAGGTTCCTGTGGATCCTGCTCCTCCACTGCCCACCACTCCCCCTCCTGAGGATTACTACGAGGAAGCGCTGCCCCTGGGCCCTGGCAAGGCCCCCGAGTACATCACCTCCCGCAGTGAGTTCTGCTCCATCCAGGCCAGCAGGAGGGTGGGGGCAGCCCCACAAGCTGCCCACTGCATCCCTCACCTACCTGGAAAACCAGGCAGCCCTCGGTGGGCTTGACTGCTCACCCTGGGGAAGGAATTGTATCCCACTCCTTTCCATCCCACTTGTTACTGCAAGGAGTTGTTTGCTCCAGCCAGACCGGGAATGGGGTGATGGGGAGAGACCAGAGCCACAGGAGGACCTGTGCTGGGATGCCCTGGGAGAGGGTGTGCTTGGCTCTGCCCCACTGAGCATCCCTGAGGGAAAACCAGGTGTAGCAGCCCCAGCTCCCTCTGCTTCCCCTGCAGACAGCTCCAGCCCCCCCAACTCCATCGAGGACGGCTATTACGAGGATGCAGACAGCAACTACCCCGTCACCAGGATAAACGGGGAGCAGAAAAACTCCTGTAGGTATCTGGGTGCCCTCGACAGGGAGGGGAGAGCTTTGGCAAAGTCCAGCCCGAGGTGGGGGCTTGAGCAGTGGGCTGGGGGCTGCTGGGGTTGAGGCTGGAGAAGCAGGATTTCAAAGTGGGAGCCTTGCAAAGAAGGAAACCAGCCCAGGGCTCTGGATAGATGCACCTGGGGCTGGCGCTCGGCCCACGAGCATCCTGCTGGGATTCCAAGGGAAATGGAGATGGCTGGGGCCAAACGCTGCTGCTTCCAGAGGATGACACGGAATCCACCTATCCCGGCACCCAGCCCAGCTCTGTCTGGAGCCTGCTGGGCACGGGGAGCCCCGGCAGTGTGTGTTGAGCCATTTAGGGTGACTCCCCTGCTTCCTTCCAGACAATGACTCGGATGCCATGAGCAGCTCTTACGAGTCCTATGACGAGGAGGAGGAGGAGGGCAAGGGCCAGCAGCTGACACATCAGTGGCCCTCGGAGGAGGCCTCCATGAACCTGGTGAAGGATTGCCGGATCTGCGCGTTCCTCTTGCGCAAGAAGCGCTTCGGGCAGTGGGCCAAGCAGCTCACCATCATCCGGGACAGCAAACTGCTGGTGAGCCTGGCCTGGGGGGACAGACACCCCTTGAGGGGCTGGGAGGGTGGCTGAGTCCAAGCTGAGGGAAAAAAGCACCATCCAAACGAAGCCCCTGCCCCAGGGTTGCCACTACCCTGCAGCACATGCGACCTCCGTCTGTGCCACCAGCGAGGGACCCTGAGACCCTGTGCCACCTGTGAGACCCCCAGCTCAGCAGCCGGACAGGCGGGTTTGGCTGAGCCCTGAGCAGTTCTCTCTGCTTCCCTTAGTGCTACAAAAGCTCCAAGGACCGGCAGCCACACGTGGAGGTGCCCCTGAGCACCTGCAACGTCATTTATGTCCCCAAGGACGGGCGGCGCAAGAAGCACGAGCTGCGGTTCTCGCTGCCGGGGGCCGAGGCGCTGGTGCTGGCGGTGCAGAGCAAGGAGCAGGCTGAGGAGTGGCTCAAGGTACCACAGCTCCTCCCGGGGGCATCCACAGACTCCCCTTGGCATCTCCCTGCCTGGGCTGGGGAGGGGGCTGCCCTGGGAACGGCCTTGCCTCGCTGGAAGGGGAAGGGGCTTCGCTTCTGTCTCTTATCGGCCGCTTCCCAGGGTCTGGGCGTCTCCGGCGCTGATAGCCCCGGCTGTGGGGGATGTTTGCTCTCCCCCTCCTCTTCCCCGGGGCCCTTTCCTGCCTTTGTTCGGGGCCGGGAAGCGAGGGCTGCGGGGAAGGGGCAGCGGGTGGGAAAGGAGCCTCTGAGCACACCACGAACGCAGCTGTCACCCCGAATGGGGGAGAACAGGGTGGTTTTACGCACCCAGGACACACCACGCCTGTAAAACAGGGGGGTCACGAGGTGTCCTGTGCTGGCAGGATGATGCTGGCTTGGCACTCAAGTTTCTACCCTTTGGCATTGCCAAAATCCCTGACGAAATGCACAAAACTGGTTCGAGTTTTGAAGGGGCCAAGGTGTGAGCAGTCCTGAGCAGGGTTTGCCGCCCCGTGCTGTGGAGACCAGGACCTGTCCCCGCGGTTCAGCCTGGCGCTGGCACTGAAGGAGCTGGGCCGGGCAGGGCAGCCCTGGCCCTCGGGTCACTTTGAAGTGACAGCCGGGGCTGTCCCTGCAGGTGATCAAGGAAGCCAGCAGCCCAGCAGCGGGCGGGATGGAGGCCCCCACGTCGCCAGCGATGCCGTGCAAGATGGAGCTGGATAAGGTGATGGTTTCTAAGGGGCTGTGTGGGGCTGCTGCGGCCGAATCTGGGGAACACAGGGCTAAGGGGCCCCAAATTTCTGGAGCTGCACAAGGAGCCCTTCCCATTGTCACAGCAGCTCTGCGGGGCTGGGAAGGGGAACAGGAACTGGGTTTCCCAGCCCTGTGCAGGGGGTGAAGGGCTGGCAGTGGCTGCGGGATGGTGCTGATGGGATTCTGCTCTCCCTCAGCGGCTGTCCCAGGAGAAGCACACCTCAGACTCGGACAGTGTGGCCATGGGTGACACCGGCTCCCCTGCCAGCCGCAGAGAGCACGGAGAGCACGGTACCGTCCCTGCCCCAGTGCCCACCCAGGCAGGGCCAGCTGTGTGCCCACAGCTGGGCGGCACCCTCTGCTGTGGGATGGCAGGACACACACCAGGGGCACACCTTACCCTGTTCTCCTTCCAGGGAAAGGCAAAAAGAGTGGCCTGGCTGACCTGAAGGGCTCGATGAGCCGGGCAGCGGGGAAGAAGATCACCAGGATCATCAGCTTCTCCAAGAAGAAGCCGTGCCCCGAGGACACCCAGACCTCCTCCACCGAGGAGGACATCCCCTGCTGCGGTTCGTGGGGGCTGGGGGTGGGAGTGGGATCGGTGGGGAGTGACATCCTTCCCCCAAGCATGGCTGTAGGGGGTGAGGGGTGGGGACAAGCTCACTGGGGGGCTGTGACACTGCCACAGGCCTGGCTCTGCAAATGCCGATGATGAATGGGCGAGGGGTCACCCATGTCCCCAAAAACAGGCTTGGGGGGCTGTCTGGTACCAAGCTGGCACCTCCCTTGGACCCAGCTAGTTGCCTGGGGGGAAACTGAGGCACAGAATGGCTGGATAAGTAGGAAGCCATGCTGTAACCTCTGCCTTGTCAGAGCCCGCCTGAGGTGCAGCCGAGCAGGCGCTGACGCCCTTCCCTCCCCCGGCACCCCCAGGCTACCTCAGCGTGCTGGTGAACCAGTGCTGGAAGGAGCGCTGGTGCCGCCTCAAGGGCAACACCCTCTACTTCCACAAGGACCGCACGGACCTGCGCACGCACGTGAACGCCATCGTCCTGCGGGGCTGCGAGGTGGTCCCCGGGCTGGGCCCCAAGCACCCCTTCGCCTTCCGCATCCTGCGCCACGGGCAGGAGGTGACGGCGCTGGAGGTGAGCGGGGTGGGACGGGCCGTCAGGAAGGGGTTGCCGGGCTGGGGGAGCAGTTCTTGGGATCGTCAATGTCCCGTGCAAGCAGCGCCTTGTTTTCCCCTCCCCTGGAAAGCTCAGGGCACCATTTGGGTGAGCTGGGGGCAGCCTCACGGGGACTTTGTGCGCAGCGGGCGGTTGTGTGCAGCAGGATGTGCGTCAGGAGGCAGCAAGGGCGAGGGGCTGGGAGCTGGGCATGCACCCCAACCCTTCCTCTGTCCTCCAGGCAAGCTGCTCTGAAGACCTGGGCCGCTGGCTGGGTCTGCTCTTGGTGGAGACAGGCTCCCAGACAGCCCCAGAGGCCCTGCACTACGACTACGTGGATGTGGAGACTATTGCCAACATCGTGACAGCCGTGAGACACTCCTACCTGTAAGGCTGTGCTCCTGCTGTGCCAGGGGCTGAGTGCTGCGCTGGGGGTGCTCATCCTTAGCCCCGTGGATTGCCTGGAAGGGGCACAGGCTGGGCTGTGGTGTGTGGCTGTGATCTCAGGGACAGTCGGTGTCCCAGGGCTTGTTCCCTTGGGCAGGATGGGAAGCAGAAAGGGTTTCATCAGTGCTGATGAAGGGTGTGGTGGGGTAGGGTCATGAGTGAAGCTGGGAGAGCAATGCTGAGTTGGAAGGGCTCCCAGAGGGGCTGGAATGGCTGGTCAGGGAATAAAGACCCCATCCCTCCTTCTGCAGGTGGGCCAGCTCCTCCCAGGATCACCGAGCGGACTCCTCCCGGGTGGTGTACGATGATGTTCCCTATGAGAAGGTTCAGGTGAGCACGACTTCACTGCTCATCCTCTCCCACCACAGTGGCCCAGGGAGCCTTGGCCAGGCTGGGATGGCCCTGCAGGTGTCTCCACTCACTCTTCTTTCCTTCCAGCAGGCAGAGGAAGAGCCAGGGCGGCCGGGCGGGGCCCAGGTGAAGCGCCACGCCTCGTCCTGCAGCGAGAAATCGCGGCGGGTGGACCCGCAAGTCAAAGTGAAGAGACACGCGTCCAGTGAGTCCCCGGGCCACAGACCTCCCCAGGGCTCCTGGCCAGGGCGGGAGGGGGCTGTTCCCCAGAGGGATGCGCAGCCACGGGCAGCGGGTGGGCTCAGCCGGACCGCGGGTGCCATCAGAGCCCTTCATGCGCTCTCCCCGTGCCTGCAGGTGCCAACCAGTACAGGTACGGCAAGAACCGGGCCGAGGAGGACGCCAGGCGATTCCTGACGGAGAAGGAGAAGCTGGAGAAGGAGAAGGCGTCGATCCGCAGCGAGCTGATGTTGCTGCGGAAGGAGAAGCGGGAGCTGCGGGAGGCCATGAAGGGCAGCACGGGTAGGTCGGGGCCGTGCAAGTGCTGCGAGGCGCTCGGGTACGGAGCTGGGCCGGCCCAGGGACACCGGGCTGGCCGCAGGGACGGTGTGGCCGTGAGCCGGGCTGGCTGCAGCGCTCTGCCGGGCTGGCAGCCCCACCTAGTGTCGCCGTGCGGGAGGATGGGTGGGTTCTCCCAGCGCTGAGCCGGGTGATTGTGCAAGCAGGGCCGAGGCTGCAGGAGCTGGAGCAGCGGGTGGCGGGGCTGGAGGAGCGGTGCCGGCAGAAGGAGGAGTCTCGGGTGGATCTGGAGCTCAAGCTGACCGAAGTGAAGGAGCAGCTGAAGCAGTCGCTGGCAGGAGGGCCGGCCCTGGGGCTGGCCGTGACCAGCAAGGCTGAGAATGGGGTATGCATCCTTTTTTCGTCCCTTTCGCAGCTCCAGTTTCAAGCAGTGACAGTGGTTGGGGTGTTAGGGGGAGCAGCAGAGGGGAGAGGGGACATCCCTGTGGCTTTGTCCCATTGTGGACAGAGGTGTGTGAATTAAGTATGATCTCCTCAACTTTTACCTCAGTACAGTTNTTTTTTTTTTTTTTAATCTGGTTGTCAATCTTTCCTGAGTCTCCTAAACTTTTCTTGCTCCCCCTTTTCCACAGGAAACTACAAACAAGCCAAACGGGAGCCCCCCGGAGCACTTGGTCCCTGTGAACTGTGCAGCAGAGCTGAGGAAGAGAAGCCCCTCCATCATCCCTGCCAACACGGGAAGCGTGCTGCGGAAAGCCAAGGTCCTGCTTCGCTCTCCCTCTTCTCCCTGGCCCCAAAGGAAATCTCAGTCTTTGCCCCCTGTTTAACCATGAAATCTGGGAAGTGCAGGGCTGGGTGGGAAGGGAGGAATCATCACCCCTATAATGCCCAGGGCAGCAGTGAAAATGCTTGGAAGATGCTGGGTCCAAAGCTCCCTGTAGGGAGGCATACTTTGAAGGGCTCAGTGTTGCTTTTCCAGCAATGTTTCCTCATCCCTTTTTTTCCCCCTTTCTTTGCAGGAATGGGAAAAGAAGCAGACTTAAGCCAGCCTGCCAAGCCCCCAACACACACTGGGGATCACAGAGGAGCTACCAGCCCCCTTTCTCCAAGACACTGGGAGGGTGCTGGGGAGAGCCGTTCTTCCAGCCCCCACCAACAGCACCAACACTATAAACCAGGGGAAGGGGGCGGGAGGGGATTTGGGAGGCGGGTGGGGAGAGGGAGTTCCTTGTGGATCAGGGTTACAAACTACTAGGAAGCCCAGCTCTGGGGGGAGCCTGCCCCGGAGCCAGGAGTCCGACACAAACTCTGGGTACAGGAGGAAGGAGGGGAGAGCCTGGGGTTGGCAGTTGGCACTGCCCAGCAGATGTTCCGGTTTTCGGGATCAGCGTATGTCCAGGCTAACATTTGCCAAAGCAACCACGGACTCGTTGGGGCTCTTGGCCCCCTCAGTATTGGGATTCAGGAGCTGCTCAGGACCGGACCAGCCACGTCGGAGACGCCGATTGTTCACGCTGCTCGCTGCTCCCAGCTCCACAGGGTCTCGTCTCAGGGTTCCTCATGGCTCCAGCTTGCTGTGCCTCAACCAAGTGCCTTTGTCCAGTGTTTCCTTCTTGTCCTCCAGGCAGTAAGGGTGAGGGCATGCTGCCTTCCCTTGGGAATGAAGGAAGCTCAAGTGTCAGCACTGGAAAGCAAATTAGCAGTGGACGCCTTTCACCCTTGCTAAACAGCTTAGAAGTGCTGCAGAGGGCTGGGGATGGAGGCAGCCCAATTCTCTGCCCTGGTCCCATGCTGGTTTTGGGGGGAGCAGGGAAGGGAACAGGGCTGTCTCCTGGCCAACAGCGCATTCACACTCTGGCTGCTGCACTCAGACACAGGTTGGTAAGGCATGTGATCAAAATGGAGTGAGGAAAGTTTAAAAATTAAAAAAAAAAACAAAACCAGAAGTGCTGTTGGAGCAGAAAAGAGAATTAGAGTAAGGTCATTCAGCACAGGCAGAAACAAGGGACAGGAATGGAAAGGAAAGGCTTTTGTGCTGGGAACACCATTACCCACTCATGCTATGGACTGCCACAATTAACCTCTGGAGCTCGCTGTTCTGCAGCCCTGTGTTAGTACCTAGGTAAGCATCTTTTAATAAAAACACTGGCACTGGCCTGCGGGGTCCTCTGGCTGAGGGAGCAGGGCTGGAATGCTACTCCTGCTCCCAGAGAAGGGGGTCAGGGTGGGGCTGGGGTGGGCCCAGCACCCCTGTGGCAGCAGCGGCTGGGACAAGCAGCCCCCTGAAAGCACATCAGAGATTCCCAGGCTGGTTTGGGTTGGAAGGGACCTTCAAGCTCATCTCGTTCCAAGGGGCAGGGACACTTTCCACTATCCCAGGTTGCTCCAGGCTCCATCCAGCCTGGCCTTGGGCACTTCCAGAGACGGGGCAGCCACAGCTTCTCTGGGCACCCTGTGCCAGGGTCTCCCCACTCTCACAGGGAGGAATTCCTTCCCAATATCCCATCTAACCCTGCCCTGTGGCATTTTGAAGGTGTTCCCCTTCATCCTTCACGCTGGCTCCCCGTGGGTAGCCCCCAGCTGTCGGCAGCCTTGGCCAGTGCTTTGGGGTTTGGTTGATGTTTATTCACCACAGGTAAGGCACGCTCACAGTCTCTTCTCGTCCTTTCCTGAACCAGAGGTGAAACTTGTCCTGTTATCCCCCTTAACCCACCCAGCCAGCGGCCGGAGCTGTGTGTCCGGGTCCGAGCAGTGTGGGGATCAGACCCGAGCCCCGGCGGACAGAACCGTGTGCCCATGTCCGAGCCAAGGGGACCGGAGTTGTGTACCCGGTGTCCAGGTCCGAACTCCGCTGGGGGCAGGAGCTGGGGCCGGGTCCGAGTCCCGGGGAGCTGGAGCTGTGTCCGGGGCCGAGCTCTGGGGAACTGGAGCTGTGTGTCCAGGCCCGATCCCTGGGACACCGGAGCTGTGTCCGGAGCCGAGCTCCAGGGAACCGGTGCTGTGTCCGGGTCCCAGTCCCGAGGAGCGGTGCCGTGTGTCCAGGTCCGAGTCTCGGGGGACAGGAGCCGTGTCCGGAGCCAAACCCCGGGGTCCCGGCCCCTTGTGGCCGGAGCCGAGTTCCGGGGTCCCAGAGCCGCGCGTGCGGCGGCGAGCGGAGGCCCTCATCCCC
>VZTD01004942.1:529511-543030 GCA_013397725.1 Rhagologus leucostigma | reverse complement strand
CTGCACCCTGCCGGTCCCCATCATCCCCCGCCGGTCCCCATCTCACCCCCCAAAACCCCACGCTGCCGTTCTCCGCTCCTCAAAACGCCCTGGAGCAGAAGTAACTCCCGATAACCGAGCTCTTTTCCCGGAAAAGTGATTTTTTGGGGGCGTAAATTAATGTTAATTTTTAAGGCAAAGCGTTTCCGCGCTCGGTAAGTCACGTTGGGAGGTGGTTTCCTGCCTCTGGGTGGGTTCTGTGTCTCGCCCGGTTGAACCATTTATTCATTAATTACGGGTTTAATGTGCTCCTCGGGTTTTGTTTTCCGTGGTGAGGCAGCACATGTGCTATCAGCGTGTTTTGGGTGGTCGCAGGAAGGGAATCCATTTAATTGTGTCAATATTTAGACAGAAAAACAGTGTCCACTCATGGTTTTTTACATCGTGGAATATGGCTTAGAAAAGAGAAATCCATAAATGTGCTTTGGTTATTTGAGTGAAATGTGGGCAGGTGAAAAGAAAAGAAGTCAAAATGAATGCTAGTTTTCTTTTGTCTACAGAAGAAACACCACCAAAAGACTATTTGAATGTAATGTAATAAATCTGCAGCACATAATAGAGGCAGCTGTGTTCCGGACTAAGTGTAAAGATGCATGTGAGGAAATTCGCTGTCTTATATGTATGAAAACTGCTTTGCCCCTCTAAAAAATGGTGCAATGAGTGTGAAATAGGTGAGTGATGGAGCTGAGCAGGTTTCCATCTTGAAGGATCAGCAGGACCTGCTGTTGGTGTGAAACTCTTCATTGTACACAAATTTTCAGCCTGGGTCACCATCAATGCAAACAGCTCTGTGAGCAAGGCAGGGGTGGTGGGGTCCAGGCTCCTGTCCCAGGGATTCCATACCCTGGACTGGCTTAATCTGGGAGCCCCCTGCCCAATTTGCAGCCATCCTGTGTGGAGGTGCAGTGCACAAGTTTGTTCTCCAGCTTCACTGAGGAGGAATCCTCATGGTTTTATAGATCACAGAATCTCCTGAGTTGCAAAAGACCCACAGGGGTCATCAATCCAGCTCCTGTCCCGGAACAGGACACCCCAGAAATCCCACCCTGTGCATCCCTGAGAGCATTGTCCAAACGCTCCTGGAACCCTGGCATGGCCCCCTTGCATTTTTCACCATCTTCATGTCCCTTCTCTGTCCCTCCTTTAGGTCTTTCTTATATCCTGGCACCCAAAACCGCCCCCAGCACTCGAGGTGAGGCCACTCCAGTGCAGAGCAGAGCGGGACAATCCCCTCCTTCCACTGGATTATCTCGGGAGTCACTCCCTGATGAAACAGCACGAAGGAATTGGGAGTAATTAGATTTCCTTCCAAAGCAGGCTCATCAGAGCTGAAACCAGGGCAGATGTTTCTGTGTGTCTCAGCACTCGGGTGCTTTGTCACGCTGATTTGGGAGGAGGAGGGAGTGTTCCAGGAGAGGTGGGGAAGGACCCTTGGGTTAGATAGAGCTGATTGTCACTTTGGGATGGTCGGAGTGTTCCAGGAGAGGTGGGGAAGGACCCTTGGGTTAGAGAGAGCTGATTGTCACTTTGGGATGGTCAGAGTGTTCCAGGAGAGGTGGGGAAGGACCCTTGGGTTAGAGAGAGCTGATTGTCGCTTTGGGATGGTCGGGCGCTCCAGAAAGAGGTGATACCGTTGTACCTCTGACCAGAGACCCGCTCTCATCATTGAAATATTAATCTTGAAGGCCAACTGGCTTAAGCCATATGGCTGCAATCAACTTCTCTGCTATTTCTTGTCTCTTTGGCTTTCTGTGACATCACTTTGTAAATCTTTCTGTAACACCAACTTGTGTAACCCCCTTCACATGCCCCGTGACTTCCACGTGTCTGTCGCTTCAGGATGTGTCCGCTTCCTCCCGTGGGATCCATGCCTATTTTTAGGGCAGCTGAGATCAAACCAGCGTTTAGAAGATGGAGCCCAGTCGGTGGACAGCCTGTAAATAGCTCCTGCCACTTGCAGGAGAGGATTCCTTTCATCCTGCAGGAAGGAGCAAATTGAGCGGCATTTTCAACCCCCTGCATGACAGACCTGAAGGACTCCCTTTGGAGTCAGGCTGAGGTTCTGATTTCTTGGCCACAGCTTTTCCAGGCAGCGCGTGACACCCGGGGCATGTCCCTGCACGGGGGAGCGCTCTGGGATTTGGGTTCACGGGCTGCAGAGAGGAGTCCATGCAGGCAGCTCCCTGCTCCACGTAGGCAGCTCCCTGGAGCTGGGACCAGCTCCTCCATGCCCCTCTCCCACGCAGAACACACCCATCCCTGCACTGCAGCCACTGGCAGAGGGAAATACCTCGCCAACTTTGGCTTCTGGGGTGCAGAGGAGTTAACTGAGCTGCACGGCCTATTTTTAAAACACGGGAGTTTTATCTCTGAGGGGCCCAGCGAGATTTCTCAGCTGCGTTTCGGGTTCTTTGGTTCATCTGTAGCGTGGCTGATTTCCATCCCTGCAGCTCTTGGAAATGAAATGTGAGATGATAAAGGACAAAGCTCGTAGGTGGTGCTTGCCATGGATATTTTTAAGTGGAAAGAAAGCCTCACTGATTGATTTTTGAAGGCTTGGTGGAGGGGTCCTGCTCTGCCCTCCAGTTTAGTTTACTTTCTCTAACTTTGAAAAAGTGCTGTTAATCAGCCAGTAAAATGAATGTGACAAGAATCTTAAAAATCATTCAAGATGGAGTCTTGTGCCCCAGACAGCCACCAGGGATGAAATGTGGGGGTTTTTTTACTGTATTGGCATTCCTGGAACCCAGATGGTTCTTTAAAGATTAGTCTGAGGAACATCCTATTCCAGAGCAAGTGTAAGTAGAAAAAGCACTTTCAGATTTGTATTATTTGGCATATAATTTGTTGAAAAGGAGTGGTTTGACATACAGGTGATGATTTAAGTACCCACTTAATAAAAACTGCACATGCAAAAGTCCCTGGGTGGGGAAAGGAAGTTTGTCATTAGTGCTGTGGGACATTTAGCAACCTGGTATTAAGGATTTAAATGAGGGAACATCTGGGCTGCTAAAGACGGGGTGGGAGGAGATGCCTGGTGGTCTTTGGGCAGATACAGATCTCTGGAGCTGGGCTTTGAGGGCTGAGCCAGTCTGAACCTCTTCAGGGACGCCTCCTCGCTGCCCTGTATCTCACATATTTGGCTTCTCTTTGGTACTGGCACTTGCACTGATCTGATCTGTCAGCAAACCCGTTCAGGGACACAGAGAGAAAAGTCCTCTTGTTTTGTAGGGTTATTTTTCAGCTGGTTGAACTCCTTGAAATTGAATTGTGCTCAACTCCAGTACTGGAATAAGGGGGGCAAAACTGCTGAACAGCACTGAGGCCTCATGACAGACCCCGGAACAAACTCTGGGCACTTCTGTGACATTGAACCTGAGCAATGCAGCCTTGCTGAAGGGTGAGAGTGGTGCAGGCCTGGTAGTGTGAACTCAACTGAATCGATTCTGGGGTCTGAATTAGTGTCTCTGTGCAGTGTGGAATTGTTCTGTATAAACACAGGGCGTGGAGTTGGTGCCAGCACAGGGATTTCTGGGCTGTGCTGCCTCTCACTGGGTAGATGTGCACTTAACGTATGGAAAACATTGCAAAGAGGGGATATAAAACATTGCATGAAGGGGATGTTGAAAGCTTTGCTCAGAGGAAGAGCCCAGGTGTTCCCAAAAAAGGAGAATACACCCTTCCTTGTTAGGTGTGTACTGAAATGTTTCCTGAACTGAGCTGGTTTGGAAGTCAATTGTGTTTTGTTCTGCAGGTTCTTCCTGGTGTGAGGTGTGAGAGGGAGGTGTGAAACAATCAGGGAATCACAGAATTATTTAGGTTGGAAAAGACCAGGGAGGTGGTGGAAGTGTCCAAGGAATGACTGGACGTGGCACTCAGTGTTCTGGGCTGGGTGATGAGGTGGGCATTGGTCACAGGTTGGACTTGATGGTCTTGAAGGTGTTTCCCAACCTCAGTTATTCTGTGTTTCTGTGAAAATCTGACTCTTTTCAGGGTATGCCAAAGAAATGGTGTAAAGCCTCTGCGTGCCACGTTAGTCTAAAATAAAAGAATTTAAAAACACCTCTTTGTGTTTCTGTGCTGATTATCTGTGTTTTGTGAAAAGAGCTAAAATTGTGTTTCGAATCCTGTGTACCTTTTTAAAGAGAGCCTGCTTTTAGTAACGACACTAATCTTGAATTCTCGTTGACCCTGAAGTCACTCAACTTTGTTTCTTTGTCACTAGTTTGTGTTTCAGAGGGTCGCCCTGTGCTTTCAGCACTGCAGCTCAGCAGAGAAGCACAGGAGATGAGTGTGGCCCAGAGGATCCCAGTGACGAGCCCAAGCACCCCCTCTCTGACTGTGCCTTGGAGCACAAAGCCATCAAATTGGAGGAGCAAGTCCGAGACTTAACTGTGAGTGTGCTGGTGGCATCAGGGTGCCTTTGCTTCAGTCCCCTTGGCTTGGTCTGGTTTTCAGCCCTGGATTTTTCCCTGAATGCTGTGACACACACAGCTCCAGCGCAGCTGTGCCCTGAGTGCGAGAGGGTGAAATTCCACTCTGCCTTCCCCAAAAAACACCATCTGTCAGCAGTGCCAGCAGCAGGGCACTGCCGGTGTGATCCTGGCAGGAAAAGCTGTGTGTTGGAGCTGGTCACTTCTTCCACAGCCTTGTGGCAGTAGCTTCGTGCTGGTTAGCATCACATACTGGCATAGAATCCTGGAATATCCTGAGTTCCACAGGGATCATCCAGCCCAGCTCCTGGCCCTGCACAGACCCCACAACAACCCCACCCTGGGCATCCCTGGCAGCGGTGTCCAAATGCTCCTGGAGCTCTGGCAGCCTCGGGGCCGTGCCCATTCCCTGGGGAGCCTGGGCAGTGCCCAGCACCCTCTGGGGGAAGAACCTTTCCTGATACCCAACCTGACCCTCCCTGGCCCAGCTCCAGCCGTTCCCTGGGTGCTGTCCCTGTCACAGGGAGCAGAGATCGGAGCTGCCCCTCGGGAGGAGCTGCAGCCCCTGATGGGTGTCCCCTCAGTCTCCTCCAGCTGCACAATCCCAGTGCCCTCAGCTGCTCCTCCATGGCCCCTCCAGGCCTTTCACCATCTTCATGCCCCTCCTTTGGACACTCCTTAATAGCTTTATGTCACACTGGATGCAGATTATCCAAGAAGGGAGGTCCTTCTAAGTGCCAGTGTGTGGTGGCAATCAGGTTCTGTAGTGACGAACACACGTGACTGAGGAGGGGATTAAATCCCACAGCACTGGGCTGTTCTGGAGATAATCACCCTGAGAATCCTGCACTGAGTGAGAAATCAGCTGCTCACAGAGCTGCCTGCTGGAGGAAGGAGGCTCTCAGCAGCAGCCTGACAGTTGGTGTTCAGCTGAATTCAGTCACTCAGTGCCCAGAATACTTCTGCCCTTCAGTGGGTCTTCTGAGGGAGTTGCAGTTTTGAGTTAATCAGTAGAAGGACTTGGGTTTGAATGTAGTGAAAATGCAGGAGCCCAGCACAGCCTTCTCTTTTTAAAGCATTTCTGAGGGGTTTCCAGTGTCAGGAAAGGGGTTTTACCTCCTGGTTTGATGTGTCCCCTCTGTGGCTGCAGGAACGATACCGGAAAGCTCTGGCAGATTCCGAGAACGTCCGGAGGAGAACACAGAAGTTTGTGGAAGATGCCAAACTCTTTGGTAAGCAGAAGAGCTGTGTTTACTGCACTGGCCTGCCTGCCTGAGCAGAAAATGCTGATCAGCAGCTTTTCTGTCCCCCTGTCCTGCCCTCCCTCGCTCATTGTAAAGCTTGGTGTGATGTTTGGCCTGGGCTCTTGATATCTGGGCTTAATCACTATTTTTCCTCCATGTCCAGCCGTGTCCTGTCCTATCAGGTTTACCCACAGAATCACAGAATTGTGACTATTTTTTTTTTAAATAGTCCCAGTGCAGCTGAGTTTAGTTGTGCTGACTTGGTTGAAGATCCAGGCTCTGCTGTGTGCTGAGGGTTGGCTCTGGCAGGGTGTATTTCATACTCAGCTGTGTCATCAGCTTGTGATCTCCTTTACTATATTAACAGCTTCTTCTGCTCCAGTTCATTGGAGGTAGATGCTGCCTGGGGCAGTAGTTGTCAGTCTCTAGATTAGATGTTTAAAACCTCTAAAAGAAGTATTTTAGCATCAGTGAAACGATCTGGATTTGTGGCTTTGGCAGCAGAAGCAGGTGAGGGGGGGAAGAAACTGCTGTTCAGGCACTGCATTGTGCCAGAACCATCTCTGAGAATGAAAAACACTTTTTCTCCATACTGCATGAATCTCAAGAGGTTTATTGTTAGTTAATTCTAGCAGCCTTGAGATTAGAGCTGCTGTATGTGCTTACCTTCCACCCATGGTGCTCTAAAATGGCTGCTGAGTTTGGGGATAATCAACAACGGGATGATTGATTTTGAGGGGGGTTTTTTGAGCTTTTGGGATTTTATATGTAGCATGCCTCACATATGAAAAAAAAATAAGCTCTTTATTAGAAATTGCTCACAGAGTGAGGTCTGTAGATAAGAGAAAGATCTGAAAGGAGGTTGTAGCAAGGTGGGTGTGGTCGCTTTTCCCAATTAATGAGGAGTAAGACAAGAAGAAACAGCCTCAAGTTGTGCCAGGGAAGGTTTAGATTGGATTTTAGGAGAAATTGCTTCACTGAGTGTTGCCGAGCACTGGCACAGGCTGCCCAGGGAAGAGGTAGGGTCACCATCCCTGGAGGTGTTTAAAAGCCTCGGTGACACGGTTTAGTGGTGGCCTTGGCAGTGCTGACTTGATGATCTTAAAGGTCTCGAGCAGCCTAAATGACTCTGATTCCGTGAAATGGGTGGTAATTGCTGGGCTTCTGTCTGCTCTGCTCCTTTGTTGCATCTCCTTCCTCTTCCTTTGTTCTGTGCCTGTTCACATGTACAGCTGGAGACAGCACCTGACTGTTGCCTCATTTTCTCTGTTTCCCTGATGTGTCACTCCAGTCAGGGAGTTATGACATTTATGTAGCTGAGGGAGGCTGCTTTTCCTGGAATTTCTGCACTGTGCAAGAAACCACGTCTGGAAATGCAGCCAATCTAACCCCCTTTTTCTAATGACAAAAACTGCCTGGCCTTTCACGACCGACCCAAGGACCGTTTTGGTCCAGTCCTTCCACAGTGGTTTTAAGCTATGAATAAATTGGGGATTTTGTACTTTTGAATAGCCATGCATTGTTTTTGCTTCCCCCCATTGTGTTTGTTCGCTGTGGAATGGCATTCGTGTGACAAAATTATGTCAGTGGGACTGGAGCAGGGGGTGTGGAGCAGAGTCCGAAAGGACAAGTCTGAGTTGCAAAAGTCTGTTTGGAGTGAGATATTAATGCTCTGTTCTGTCAGGAAGACCAAAAAAATAAATGTTCGTGGTATAGATGTGCATTTCCTGCATATTGCTTGGTTTGGGGAGTCTTTAGATTACTCTTAATGCTGAAGCTTTGGTTCCAGGAATCAGAAGAGACCGCCTGGTCTCGCTAAATTAAGTTCAAATCAATGAGCAGCTTTAAAGGTGCCTTCAAACTGCTGTGACTTTGTGTCTGTCCTTGGTACCGGAGCCCTGGATGTTCTGTAAACCGTCCTTCGTTTCCTTTCTGCAGGGATCCAGAGTTTCTGCAGGGACCTGGTGGAGGTAGCAGACATCCTGGAGAAGACGGCCGAGAGCGCTGCGGGCCAGGCGGAGCCCAGCGATCCCAACCCGACCCTGAAGAAGATCTACGAGGGCCTCTCTCTCATCGAGGCCAAGCTGCAGAGTGTCTTTGCCAAGCATGGCCTGCAGAAGATGAACCCTGTGGGTGGCAGGTACGACCCCTACGACCACGAGATCATCTGCCACGTGCCAGCCGAGGGCATGCAGCCGGGCACGGTGGCGCTGGTCACGCAGGACGGCTACAAACTGCACGGCCGCACCATCAGGCACGCGCTGGTCGGCGTGGCCGTGGAGGCACAGGAGTGACGTGGCTTCACCTGCTCCACCTGGGACCTTCCTGAGCTGGGGACAGCCCCAGCTGCAGCTGCATGTATTTACTTATTTATTGAGCTGGGTTTGTATCGTGTGATGGCTTCGGGGTGGCGCGCGCGGCGGTGTCGCCGTTCGTTCTGAGGTACTTGTGTGTTTAATAATCCTTCTTGGAGTCCGTGAAGTAGTAGTAGGAGTCCTGCTGTTTGTCAGAAATTTGTGGCACTCTAGCCCCTTTCTCTGCTTATTTCTCTGTGAAGGTCTGTGTGGGGAAGAGGGGAGATAGGGAGAGAAAGGGAAATTCTCTTCTCCCTGTTCCATCTCTGAGGGAGATTCCTGCAGTGGCCTTCAGGAGAGGAACTTCTCTGCCTCACTTCCCACAGCTGTGTTAAGGGACTGTAATAATACTGACCTACCTCACAGGGATGTGGTGAGGCTTTTCCCGTGCAAAGCACTGGGAAAAGTCCAGAGGGATGAGTATTATTATCACCTGGATATGATGTCTTCCCTTGTCCCCAGACTCCTCAGATGGGGTGGAGATGATCACTTGAAATGACATTTAGGGGCAGCTTTTTCCTATGTTGCTTCAGGAAAACAATCTGGAATTCATGGAATCTCCGTCGTACTGGAGTTGAATAGAGATGAGGGTTTGAAAAGAATTCAGTGGTTAGGTCCGACCAATGTTGATATTCCTTCTCCAGGTAGAATTCCAGCTTGACTCTTTGTTCCCAAAGGGAAAGCAGGGAATGGTGATTTGTGGTGGAGCCAGAAAACTGTCCTCACATCTCTTAATCTCCAACCCAAACGCATGTTTTAGAGGAGAGTAATTTCTCTTCCCTGGTGGGTATTTGTGCAGCTTTCAAGCATGATAAACTATGTGCTCTTTGTTGCAGCTGCTGGCAAAATGGAGCTGTGCCCTTAAGCAGGAAATCTGGACTGTTCTATTTTCTCAGCTCTCCTGTAGAGATCCTCAGATTACACCAACTTCCAGTCCACGTTCTGATCCTACTTTCAATGGTCCTAGTAAATATTAAACCTTTTGGGTTTCGACTCAAGGAGAAAAATCTTCTCTGCTCCAAAGTCTCAAGTGCCCTTGAACCAATTTTAGCAGCAGTGACAAGGAAGCAAGAGAAGCAGAAGGCTGAGGAGGTGAAAGCTGACCTCGAGCTGTCCTCCTGGTTGGAGGCATGTTGTTGTCACAGCACATATGTATTTCCCACTGGCCCTATTGCCTGGGAGTTCATTTATCTCAGCTGAAAGGATGCAGTCACTGAGGAGAATCCAAATTTAACCCTTTGCAGAGCAGCAAGCAGTCAAATGACAGAAGAGCAGATAAGCCACAAAACCAGGAATGGTTGTTTTTCAGGTTGTTTCTTACTGATTTGTTCAGTCCTTCCTTTTTACTTTCTGGAACTGAAAAATGACCTGAGAAATGCACTTCCAAAACCTCTTTACTTGGAGTGGATGCCGTCGCTGGTTTGGAAGAAAATTTATTCTTCTCCCATTCCTTTGCAGGCTTCAGCTGAAAAACCCTTTTGTGGTGGACTTCAAGATTATCACAGCCTTTAATATTGGCAGTCTTTCACCTGGGGAGACTGTGTGCAGTTAGTGGGTTGTCATCCCAGAAATTTAAGGAATCTGCACATTTCTAACCTCATTTCTGCTCCGTGCAACCGTTTTTAGTGGCAGCTTGAAAATGAGTCTGTGGTGGATCAAAAAGATCCACCAGTGGAGTGTGGGTTTCTGCCTCTGTGCAGTAAGTTCTGAGGGAGGTACTGGAGATTTCAGCCCTGAAATAGCACTTCTGGCAGCTTTAGCTCTTGGACAAACCTCTTGTTCAGTGCTCTTGTAGTATTACCATGTTTTTGGAAGTTTCAGAGATAAACAGGACTTCCTATTCCTCGTTCTGCTGAGCAGGTCACCAGGGTACACTGTTTCTGCAGAGAAGAATGGGTAAAATATGAAATGTGGCGCTACAAATCTTGTTGTTTTTCCTCAAAAGTGAGGATCTCATGTCCTCAGCTGGAAGGAACAGTGGGGTCTCTGCTGCCTCTTCAGCCCTTGCTGTATCAGCTGAGTTTTGCAGCATGAGGGGAGAGCTGGAAACCCAAGTCCGAAAGTGAAACTTTAGTTGTAAGGAACCAAACGGAAGCACAGGCATTTCACACAACAGGCAGTTTTGTGTCACAGAGAGGTTGCAGCTGGGCGTCACCAGGAGCCACGGGATCCAAATCCTCCTTAAACTCACCCATGGAGCCACTGGACTCTGAAAAAGATGTTACAGCCACTCAGTCCAACTTGGGTTTGCCAACCCTGCCTGTCTCCTCAGCCAGTACTCACCCACTTCTGCCTTAAGGAAATACCCTAAAATGCACTCCAGATCTTCTGTCTGTACTGAGAGATGATTTATTCAGCTTGTCTGTCTAGGGGCTGCTTTCACTGAGGCACTGCAGTGTGGCTGCAGCAGGAGTCTGAGGGATCCAGTTCCTGTGCAATCTTTCCCACCCTCACAGAGGCCCTGTTTAACGTGGGGCAAGTTCTTCTCCCAGTCAAACCTACGAAACTTCCACAGGATCCTGTCAGGTTTTATGATTCCTGTGAAATGGGCCCAGTGCTGAGAGACTCTTTCACAGACATTACCAAAGAGATAAATCCTGTAGCCGTTCTTTGGCCTAGTTTCTGCTTCCTTTGAAAGGTGAAGTGAAAATGAAATAACCAAACCTGGATTCCATCACAGAATCCATATTTGATTCTCTTGCCTTTCAAGCACATTTAATGATGTCTTTTGTCCTGGATGAGATTGTGGAAGGGTGGGTTGAATTTCTCCTTGGTCCTTGCTGCCTTTCTGCCCTGTTTGTGTAACTCCTGCAGGGAGGGACTGACCCTGAGCTGCTCCTCTGCAGTCACTTTATCCAGTGACTGTTTAATAAACCACAGGAATACATTAGCAGGGCAGGAACAGCAGAGGAGAGGACCTCATGTACCTTTTGGTCATTTCCACACCTGGACGAGTCTCCAGTGGCACTGTGATGAGCATGGCAAGATCTGAACTCTGACCAGGAGCAGTGCAGAATGAAATGAATGTTGCTTTGTGAACCTTAACTTCTCAGTGCTTCAGCAGCAGAGCTTCTGTTGGAAGAGCTGTGATCACCCAACAGCTCTTAGCAGTCCGTTAATTAAAAAAAAAAAAAGTATTTAAGTTTTATATTGTGAATATTGTAGTATTTTTTTATTTTAAAACTCGAGATGTTTTGCTATTACTTGCAAAGTCGAATGAACAAAACGTTGCTAATCTCCAAAAATCTAAGGCCATTTAGGTGGGGGGAAATCGTGTATATATTGTATTTTTTGTGTGTTTCTGTGCTCTTTGTTTACCCAAAGGTTCTGGCTGTACGAAAGACAGAGATTTGTGGGAGCAGTGCAAGGAATTGACAACGACATTTGAGTTGATGTTGGAAAGGACTGATTTCCTTTAGATGTCCAGATACTGTCCATTTGCTAATAAAACAGAAGAATTGCAGTGACTTCTCTTGCCTTTTTTCCCTGCCCCAAACTGCTGCTCATTCCAACTCCAGCCAGCTGGCACTGCACACTGGAAGGTTTCTTGCTATTCCTGATCCCACTGTCTGTGAAAAGGCCCACGGCAGCACCTGGCTGAACATTTTATTGATGGTGCTTTAGGAGGACTCCCAGAAATGCACACACAGGGTTGTTGTCAAGGATTCCTGCCCTGATAACCTGCCCAGCTGTGTCAGTCCATGGTATTTCCACACCTTCTGCTGTGTCTGTTCCTGGATGACTGCGTAGAGAAATGTTTTCTGCCAGCCTCTGGTGGTGGTGGTTGGCTCAGCAGAGCTCTGCCAGCAGCTGAAATCTGGATATCTGCGTTTATTTTTGCTTGGCTCTGCTGCCTGTTTGCCCCTGTGTATGCTGCGGCCAGCAAATTGTGCAGCAGTGCAATTAAGGCTGGGTTCATTTACAGGCTGCATTCCCACTCGTGGTACCCACGGGCAGGCCGTGATTTCAGGGATTTGTTGGAGAAAAGACGAGGCTTTCTGTGTAAGGGCGTGCTGGTAACAGATTTCATTCTCTGCAGAAATAGCTGGGCCTCCGTTCCTGCTCTCGCCGTGCCGGTTGGTGCCATGTGGGTGGGCCTTGTTCTCCCAGAGCTCTGGATGCCCCCGGGCGCTTCTCCCTGCAATAAAAAGCGTTTGCAAAAGACCATTTACAAATAGCCTTTATGGGGTGAGATCAATATTTCCATGCTAGAGAGCTGCCAGCAGAGCCAGCCGTGATGCCGGGGTGATGTCCCATTATAGGGGCTTTTCCTCATCCTGCTAAAATGCACGGGCATTGTTCGGTGTAACCACGCCAGCCCAGGAAATCCTGCTGCTGCATTAGGCAATTTCTGGCTCTGCTGGTTTTTCTCTGCAGCAACAGTGAGAGTTGGGAGTTCTCAAACCACCATCTGCAGAAAAGCCTCGGAGCTTGGGGCGAAGCATTTTGCTTATGGCAGGATATTCCAGAACTCCTGCAAGCAGGGAGGGGATGGGAGCAGTGCTGACCTGCCTGGGAGCCCTGCTGTGTGCACAGCAGATTTCTTGTCGCCCACAGCCCTGAGGAAATCAGGCTGGTTAAGTAAGAGCTTGTTAAAACCCGAGATGTGCTGCAAAGATATTTGCGTGCTGTGTTTTAAGCTGCTTGGAATCGTCATCTCCCCATCTCGGTGGGATCCTGCCCATTGTGAGGGTGAGCTGAGCAAGGGTAATTTTTGTCCGTGCCCACCCCAAATATTCACATTTGAGGTTCGGGGTTGTACGTGCTCCCCATGCAGGAAGGCTGAAGTGGCTCCTGGCCGGGGAAAGGAGGCGGCCTGTGCTCGTGTTGTGTTTCCCTGAGACAAAGTTCAAGTGGACGGATTCTCAAACAAAATTCTGCCCCTTGGTAAGGAGCCAGCCCTGGGCTGGAGCAGGCTCTGGGCCTGTAGTTACGTGTCCAACCCGTTCGAGAGTTTTTGCTCAGCCTTTGCTCTCCTTTGTAATCCGACTAGCAGCGGGCTCCCGTGGGATGCCCTTGGCACAAGCTGCTCGCCGTCAGGCACCTTGTTTTGCCCAGGGCACAAAGTCCGAGCGAAAACTTGAAACGCTTCGTAAGGCAGGCAGGACCCAGCCTGCTCCGCTCAGCCGGGGACCGAGCTCTGTGAGCATCACCCGCGCACACGGAGCGCATGGAAAACGTGCTCTGGCAGCACCAGCGGCAGCGCGGTGCTGCCGGGGCAGCTCCCGGCTCGGGGGGCCTCGCCGTGGGACCCGTGTGAGGAGCGCAGGGCGGGGAGATGCTCGCCGGGGCTGCTCGCAGGCTGCCGGTGTCCCCCGTGCCCTCCCAGCGCCACTCCCCGCTGGGGGCTCCGGCACCCCGACCCCGCGGGGCTGCGCTGCCCGAGCCCGGAGCCGCCTCCCCCTTCCGCGCCGGGCTCGGGGCGGGGCGGGCGCGGGGGGCGCGGGGG
>VZTD01004942.1:506401-520217 GCA_013397725.1 Rhagologus leucostigma | reverse complement strand
GGGACGGGAGGCTCCGGGGGGACCGGAGGCGTCGGGCCAGCAGCGGCTGCCGGCAGCGCCGGGCGGGCGGGGAGGGGGAAGATGCGCGTCCGGCACATCCTGCGCGGCCCCTCCGGCACATCCATCACCCGCCCGGCGATCACAGCACGGCGCTGCTTACACGATCCAGACGCGCAGGTTCCTCCCGTCCCGCTCCTCTCCTGCCTTTTGTTTTCTTTAGCCTCCCGCCGCTGGAGACAGAGCACCTGATGGAAAAAGCCTGCTCTGCCGCTCGCCGGGCTGGAAACGGCCTCTTCCTTCCGTCCGTGCCCGGCACAGCGCCCGCTGCGGGGCCGGTGGCTGCCCCGGTGCCTCCCCGCCCTGGTGCCCTGGCTCTGTCCCCGATGGTGGCTCTGGGGAAGGGCTGGAGGGGCTGGTGTGAGGGCACGGCGCTGCTCCCTCCGGGAGCTCTGTGCGGGGCAGTCTCAGCTCCCCACAGGACAGCGGGGGACAGAACCACGGTCTCCTCCAGGCTGGGAGGCTGCAGGGACCACTGAGGCACTACCTGGCCATGGGTCCCCTCATCCCGCCTGGCCTCGTGCCCCGCTCCCTCCGTGACCCCCGTGCTTGCCCCCTGACCTTGTCCAGCCCTTTGGGCTCCTGGCCTCAGCCTGTCCTGGCTGTGCCCCACTGCCCACCAGCGCAGAGCATGGGTGGGCAGTGCTGGCTTTCCAAGTAACTCCGTTCTCCTTCCCCCTGCAGCCTGAGGCAGTCAGACACCAACCCCTGAGTGCTTTGGAGGGGTGGCTTCATTTTGCGCTGGATTGAAAAGGTCAGACAGCCCTGCCAGGGTGTCCTCTGCATCCCAGTTCCTGGCCGTGGGGAGGGCTGGTCCTCCAGCCCCGTGTGGGGTACACGGAGCAGCCTGGAGCCTCCCCACCGCCTCCCCTGCAAGGCCAGGGGGCTGGAGGATGCTCCCAGGGATGTGCTGCCAGGGCAGTGGTGCCCTCTGGGTCTGTGAGGAGAAAGCCTCTTATTTTAAGGGCTTTGGTGGCTTTTTCTAGTGGGCAGGAGTCCAAGTTCCCAGTTCCCAGGGCAAGGCGAAGGGCGGAGGTAAATGGAAACCTTGGCAGTGGCACTGACGTCTGTCCTGGAGGGTTGTGCTTAAGACAAACTTCTCTCCATGTCCCTGCGCAAGGGATCACATGCAGGGACCCCCAAACTCCTGGGGAGTCATCACCAGGTGGGAACCGGTGGCTTGAAGTAGACAATCTCCTGCCCTGCTCCCCACTCCCTGCCCCTGTGTGCTGCAGTCCAGGGAGGGGAGGGATTGACAGGGCAGCACAGGCCAGTCCTGAAGGTCACCTTGAGAGCTGCTCCAGCCCAGCTCACCCATTAATCACTGTCCTGCCCCTGCAAGGGGAGGCAGGGGCTGTAATAATATATGGGCTGAGAAATGCCCTCCTGCCCTCCAGCAGCCCCCTCTGATGTCGGGCAGCAGATGAAAAGGTTGTAAATTTGGTGTGTGTGGACGGCTTGTAGGAGAAGGGTTTCTCTTATCACGTCCCAGGCTCTTGGGAAGGTGGGAGCAGCCCAGGGGCTCCCTCTCCATCGCTGCCCCGTGGCATCACCCCGTGTGCAGCCAGCAGCCAGAGGTCCCCTCCCCACCTGCCTGGGACAGAGCTGTCCCTGCCACTTGACCCCTGCCCTTACACCCAGCCAGAGAGGCTGGAGGTCAGCGGGAGGTGGGAAAAGAAGTCACTTTTGTGGAGATACTGAAACTGAATCCGTGGTGAGGAGGGATGTCTGGGCAGCATCTTAGCGAAGGAGTAACAAAAACAAACCCGCGCCAAGGAATCCTGCTTTGCCCCAAATGTTTTTCTTATGGAGTTGTAATAAGACAAGAGCTGTAAAGATAGTAACCTCCTAAACATTACCTTATTAAGGCTTCTCAGAAACCACAGGGCACGACCCCTCTGGGTCATGGAACAAGAGCGCAGCATCCAGCGAACAAACAGAGGCTAACGTTACATTTTTCACTTCATTTAGGGAACCTGGTTTCTAATTATAGTGTTTGTTTAATGGCAGCCCTTGGTTGTGCCTCACTCGAAGCCAGCCCCCCCAGAGCACAGGGACAGGGGAGCAGGAGGGCTGGGAGATCTCCCTGCTGGATCCCAGGGCATGGGATGGGGATGAGCTTGGGAACAGCGAGGGGTTTGGGGATTGGAAGCAGTGAGGGAGGGTCTGTGCCCAGGGAGAGCCCCAGTGTGTCCTGGGGACATCCCACAGGTGCTGTCCCAGCTCAGGGCCGTGCACCAACGTCGTCCGCAGCAGGGGAAGGGGATGTCCTGCTGTGGGCTGTGCTCTGTGCGATTCCCATCGCGTGTTCACTGAGCCTGGGCTCACCTCCGTGCCCGGTGACAGCGGGCACACCTGCTGGGAGCTGGCTGCTCCTGGGCCCTGGCAAAACCAAGGCTTGTGCTGCCAGGGGCCGCTGCATCTGCCGTGTGCAGCAATTCAAACAAGGATTGGGGTTTTTTCCCAGGCAGCCCTCGGGAAGTGCTTCACCACCTGGCTGGTGGCTCTGAGTCCTTGGAGGACACCAGATGCCCGTCCCTGCCAGGTCTGGGCACGCTGCCAGCAGATCCAGGCACTGCTGCTCCCATCCCTGCTCTCCTGGCAGGTGCTGGGCAGCTTTCTGGTGCCTCGTCCAGCACAGGCTGGTTCCCTGCTTCTCCTTTCCTGCAGCTGGCAGGGCAGCTCGCTCCGGGATGAGGTATGTCCCCGGGACACACGCAGAGGTGCTGAGGGGACGTTTCGCTCCTGCAGCAGTGGCTCTGGTGCTGAGGTGGTGCCTAAGTCCGGGGGGAGCCTCAGGGATGCCAAGCACTCTACACCATCCCTGTGCAAAGCCTGGCATGATGGCACAGAAGCCCTGGCCCTGCCTTTGGGGCTGTCCCAACAGGCTCAGGGGTCTGAGGATGGTAGGAGCCCTCCCTGGGACGTGTTTCTGGTGGAAGTCCTGCCCTGCCAGACTCTTACTCCACATTTGTCTCCACCACTGTGCCCGTGCATGGCTCGGGATCCGGCTCCTTCCCACAAGCCAGGACCCTCTGATGGACGTGAGACCCCAGAACCCAGCTCTGTGCTCCCCTCAGGGAATGTCACCACCTCGGAAAGCCAGAGCTGAAGCTGGCGGTGTCTCCCCGTGCTCCCCGGCTCTCCCTCAGTGTTTTCATGTAGCAGAGGCTGTTCCCGCTGCTCCAGAGCTGGATTCGCGGCCCAGGGGGGCCAGCACAGCCCCGTGTCACCCAGGCAGCGCAGCAGCGTCCGGAGCAGGGACAGACTCCTTCCTCGCCATGCCGGGGGCCGATGGAGCAGGAGGATGAGGGCGCTCGGTGCCGAGTGTTCCCCGCCCCAGCTGCCAACTGGCTGCTCACTGCGGGGGCCCGGTGCCGGCTGGAGGCCGTACAGGGGCTCACGGTCCACACGGGGCCGCTGACGGAGCTCCCACACAGCTCCCCGTGCCCCTGGCACCCGGGAAAGGCCCACGTCCGGCCCGCCCCGGCCTCGCCACCACCGCCCCACGGGGGTCCCAGCCCCGGGGACGCTCAGGGACCTCACCCCCGGCTCACGGCAGAGCCCCGGCGCCGCTGCAACGCCTTTTTTCCCAGGGCAGATGGAGCTTTTCAAAGCCAGGGGAGTCACGGGACACCTCCAGCCAGGCCAGGGAGCATCTCCGCTTCCTCCGCTGGCCGGTGGGACGGGCGCCAGCACCTCCCCGGCTCCCCGCGGCCATCCAGCCCCGCTGGACCCCCACCCCACGGGCGGTGGGATGCGCGTTCCCCCCCCGTGCACGGTGCCGGGAGGAAGTGAGTTATTCCAAACAACTTTCTCCGGCCGGGATGGCCCCGGTTCCCAGGCGCGCCGCTGGCAGCTCCGGCCGCTCTCCTCCCCCTCGCTTCCCCCAACCCTCCTTCCCTCCGCTCCCCCTCTCCGCCTTAATGACTTCCACATGGGTCTCTGGCAGCCCGAGCCAAGCCTCCCAGCATTGTCTGAAATCTCCAAATTTAGAAGAAATATGAAAATTGTCAAGCGGCCCTTCCTTAGGGGGTAAAAGCAACACTGGGCCTCGCGGCGGCGGTGGCGGCCGGGCCCACGTGACGGCCCCCCAGCCAATGGATCCCCACGGCGCCCCTGACAGCGCTGCCCGCCGCGGCCTGGCCTCCCCCGCCAGCGCATATAAGGTAAAAAGAAAAAGGTTTTTCCAGCTTCTGAGGAGCCTGCGAGGAGTTTTGCACCCGGGGCACCCATGCCGGCCGCTTCAAAAAGGCCCGCGCGGCGTGGCCGGGGTGCCGCTGGCGGGTGGTGATGTGCCGGGAGGAGGTGGCGGGCACGTGGCCGTGTCCCCGCGGTGCCCCGGGGCGGGTGTGCGCTCGCAGGTAGGTGGCTGCGGATGGACGGAGCGGGAGGGGGCACGGGTGGGTGTGTGGGGCAGCGGGGATGGGGAGGTTGGTGCTGGGGCTGCCGGGCAGGGTGGGAGCTCCGGCTGTGCCCGCTGGAAAACGCAGCTCCTCCAGCATCCCCCTGTGCCGGCCCAGCCCGGGATGCTCGGCACCCCGGGAGGTGAGTGGAGCACGGCCACGAGCAGGGAAATCTGCCGGGCGCGGAGCTGGCCGAAGCCTCCTCGAGGTTAGGGGATCCTGGGCAAAGCGGTTCCCCAAAATCTGTCCCTGCAGCTCCGTCCTGGCGCTGGGCTTGGTGGGCACGGACCCTCCCGGGGCTGGGGGAGGAATTGCTTTCTGCTCCGTGGATGTCTGGGGTGGAAAAACCGGGAAGCTGGAGGCTCCCACGCAGCGGGGACGTGGAACCCCTGCTTGGCTCTTCCGCCCATGCTGCTGCCACTTTTGGGGAGAACTAGCTGGGGAGGGAATGGGGCCGGGGCTCACTGCCCGAGGCTCGCAGGGTTGGAGCCGCCGTCCCCAGCGCTCTCACACCGACTGGGAGCATCCCGCTGCCCGCGGCTTTTGGGACCCTGGGGCCAGCCCCGCCTGTGCCCTGCCTCTCTCTGTCCTCCGGGAATGGCCCCAGCCGGCCCCACGGACGTTATCCCAGCCGGGGACACTTCCCTGGCTCCATCGCTCTCCGGGGGAAGGGTGGCTGCACCCTCAAAGCCCCGGAGCTGCAGTGGCGGCTGCAGAGTGTGTGACCTTGTGGGCGCTGAGCCCTGTCCCGGCTGCAGGGGAGGGCACGGAGAGGGCAGCAGGTGATGGCCAGCAGGGCTGATGGCCTTGCAAAGGCTCCCCAGGTGGTGCCTCCTCCCTCAGAGCTGCCTTTGTGGGGTTTGTGGCTGGCTCTGTGCTCTCCCTCTGCTCCCAAAGCACCGGCAGTGGCTGTCCCCTCCCAGTGGGTCACCTGGGGACACTTGTGGCTGCAAGGTGCCGTGTCCTCCTGCCTCCTTCCTCTGCAGGGATGACCACCAGCTGTTATTTGGGTCCAGCACAAGGACAGCGGGTCCAGCCAGGGCACGATGCCACCCCTGAGGGTACGGGTTCTGTATGGGCTCTGTGTCCCCCTGCAGTGGGACAGTGACAGTGACCAGGGCACTGCAGCCTCTCAGCCACCATGGTCCCAGTCTGTCCCCACTCCGCTGTTCCTCAAGAGCTTCCTGCTGTTGCTGGCTGCTCCTGGGGAAATTGCAGCATCCTGGCACTGGGATGCTGCACGTGGGGTCGGGGAGCCACTGGTGGGACATGACCTGTGTCGCCATCCCAGTGGCAATGTCCCTGGCACAGGGCTATCCTGCCTGTGCCCAGCCTGGCTCCCCAGACCCCGTGCACCATCCAGGGAGCCCTCCAAAGGACGAAGGAATTGCCTCCCCACCGCCGGCCGGTGGGAGAGAAGTCACCGTCCAACAAACACAGGCAGACGCCTCCGCCAAAGCCTTCCCAAGCAGTTATCAGCAGGAATTCGGGAAAGGCTGTGTCTAGACAGGCTGCAGCTCTGGGTGGCTGCTGGATAGAGTGGCATTTCCCTCCACACTTCTCAAGAGAGAGTCTGCAGATGATTAAGAGCCCTTTTTTCCCCTCTTGGTCTCCTTTTCTGTCCAAGAACCACCCCTGTCCCTGATCAGGCTTTTCCGAGGCTTGTTCCTTCGCAGCCCGGGGTAACCTGCCTTTGCTCATCCCTGGCATCCTGCTCCTCTCCCGGGGCTACGAGGGAAGAGCCTGTGCTCAGTGCTTGGTGGATCATCCTGCAGTGGCTCCTGGAGAGCAGGGCTGGGATGAGTGGCTCCCTCAGCCCGTGGCACCGCTGCCTCGTGGTCAGTGAGAGCTCCGGCCGTGGCGGGCACTGCGCCATGCCATGGTGGGCTGCTGGGCAGTGGCGTGGCACGGACAGGAGCATGAGCAGCGCAGGGGCTGTGCCGGGCTGGGGACCCGGCTGTCACCAGGGCAGCCCCAGCTCCTGAGCCTGTGCGGGGCAGAGGCAGCGCTGGCTCAGCAGTGAGGCAAGAGGCTGGAAATCTGAGCTCTGGGGCTGTTTCAGCATGCCCTGACCTTGGCTGGCAGCAGAGAGGGGGTGGTGGGAGCAGACTCCATGCAGAGCCAGTGCCTGGGCTGCAGCTGCTGGCTCGAGGTGAGGGCTGAGGCTGCTTTGTGCTGGTGCACAGGCTGGGGACGGTCATGCTGTCCGTGGGGAGGGGGACTCTGGAGGGCTGCCCTGTGCCCGCACTAGGTGCACAAAGTGCGTGGCTGTCAGCTGGGCAGGTGACAGATGCGTGTGGTCACCAGGCTCTGCTCGAGGTGACACACCCAGGTAGGAGCTCCTGAGCAGCAGCACCTTCCCTGTGCTGCCGTCACTGGAACGTGCTGTGTGCAGTGCTGGAGCCGCAGGGGATGGCCGAGGTGCAGGAGGTCCTGGTGGGGCTGCCCAGGGCTCAGCCAGCCCTGCAGGGCACCAGGGCCACCTGTCCCCAGGGCATCTCAGGGGGCTCGGCCCTGGCTGGGTCTGTGTGGGGATGGGGTGTGACAGTGCCGTGCTGTGGTGGCAGGGACTGGGATGTGCCGGCAGTGCTGGAGGCTTCCCACCCTGGGCCAGCAGGATCCGCGGGGGCTGGCTGGTGCTGTGGGCTTTGCCCCGAGACCTCTGGGAGCGAGCAGATGTCCCCACTCTGCAGGGACAGCCCTGCCTTGGTGGCAGCACAGGGCCGTGGGCAGCGCTGCCTCTCCCTGGGCTGAGCTCCGCCGGGATGAGCAGCTCCCCTTGGACAAGGGATGGCAGCAGCCGGGGCCTGGCCATGGAGCCGTGAGGTCTGATGTGCCACATGTGGGGCAGACGCTCCGTGGTGGCCAGCAGGTCACCCTGGTCTCGCTGTGGGACCACCTTGGTGGCCACTGGTACTTGGGACAACGTCTCTCTCCCAGCCTGGCCTTTTTAACTGGGATCCCTCACTTTGGGATTTGTGTTTCCTTTTTTTCCTCTCCCTTTTCAACCTTATGTTTTAAATCTTCATTTTGATTCTTCCCCACCTCCAGCCCCACAATTCCTGCCGGAGGCTCTGCAGGGGAATGCAGCCTGTTACACCAGTCCCAGTGTAACTTCTGTGCTCCCTGGTTTTCCACATCTCATCTCCCGAGTGCTGGGAACTGGAGCCATTGAGGGCATTTTATTTTATTGTCTTTTATAGTTTGGATGGTTGGGCAGCAGGCAGGGCTGGGAAAACTGGGAGCCTGTGAGGGACGTGAATGACAACCTGGGCTCTGCTGGAGCAGAGATAAGGGGATAGAACTGGGAGAAGCAGCCGAAGTTGTGGCAGCTTAAGGAGCACACCACGGCTGTCCTCTGCCCGAGGAGAGGGAGCCTGGCTGCTCCCTGCCCGCTCCAGCTCCAGGCTCTGGGAAGCTCCTGCATGCCCACCATGCCGAGTGTCCCCTCAGCAGCCCCTCAGAGCCCTACAAGAGCAGGGTGAGGAGCAGAGCCCGGGAGCAAGGAGGATGTTGGAGCCCTGCTTGGGAACAGCGTCCACGGGGAGCTCTGCTCCGGGTTCCCACCGGCCCTTCCCAGCGCGGGCTGGAGGCTGGTGACGTGCTGGCCTGTCCCCTCTGGGACTTCACCCCTGCACCACTTCCTGCAGGCCGGGAATGTGACGTGTAAACAAAGTGGGAAGGCTGGTGCTGGCCCGGGCTCCCACGCTCCGCGTGCCCCAGGCCCGGCCCCGGCGCCAGCGGCATCCCCGTGCCCCAGAACACCTTCCCCGGCTGGCACGGGCAGCGGGCACGGGGCTGGGGAGGGGGAGCGGCTCTGGGGGGAGGAAGGCAGCCGAGGATGGGGAGATGGTGATCCCAGGGCCGGCAGCAGCGGGGAAGGGCTGAGGCCGTGGGAAAGGCGGTGACCAGGCTCCTGTGTGCCTTGGCTCTTCCGTAGCTTCCATGGCTTCTTGCAGCCACGAGTCCCTGTTGTGCTGCTCCTCCCCTTCTGGAAACTCCTCACCCCCAAGCCAGGATCTGTAGCTGGAGGGTTTCAGCCCCTCACCACAGCACTGGCACCAGTGGGTTCTGCATGGCAGGGACAGCGGGGTCAGTGCCCTTCTCTGGGGTGACAAACGAGGAGGTGGCAGAGGCCTTGTTTGTCCCTCCAGCCATCCATGCCATGCCATGCCATGCCACCACCAGCAGAGCCAAGCGTGGAGGATCCCAGCTCTGCAGAGACACCAAATTAGGTGATTTCTCCCTCGCTCTGGCCCCACAAGCCAGATGCGCTCTCCCCTCTGCACCCATCCCCTGCTCGCAGCCCCCCGAACCTGCTCCTTTGTTCTTGGCACAATAATTCATCCCAGCAAAACCCAGCGAGCGAGAGCAGCATCCCCCTGGGCCCCCTTGGCTCGTCCCCAGCAAGGGAGATGGGGGGAGATGGGGGCCGCTCCGGCTCCAAATCTGCCTTTTTGACCATAAAAGGGCAGGCACGCAGCCCCGGCAGGAGGATGGGAAAGGGAAGGCAGAGCTATTTATAGCTGAGCATCAGGACCTCAGCCTGAACTCGGGGTTAATCAGCCTGTGACCAGATTAGGATCTCCCCTGGCCCCTCCATTTTCTCATAAACCTTTGATTTAATACCAGCGCTGGCGAGGGAGGGAGGGAGGAAGCGAGAGAGGAGGCACCTCTCCTCCGCAGAGGCCACCCTGGGCCGTGGGGGACGGGATGGAGACGCTGAGGGATGGGATGGAGATGCTGGGAGAGCTGGAAGGCCCCAGTGGGAAGGAGCATTGGAGCTGTCCTGCCACCAGCTCGTGCTGCAGAGTGCCAGGGAGCAGCATCCCCGTGGGATCGCTGCCTGCAGGGTCCCAGCAGGCAGCAGGAGCTGCCCTGGGGTCAGCCTCTTAAATTTCTGGAGTGGAGTGAGTCCTTCCAGCAAGGGCACGTTCCCCTCCATGATCCCAGTCCTCAGCACCCAGGAGGGGCACCTGAGGGGGTTCCTGGGCAGGATTTACCTTGCCCGGTGCTACCCTGGTGGTGGCATCAGGGCTGTTTGGGAAGCTGATGGATTAAAGCTTGTCTGGGGCAGGGATGGGGTTCTGATGGCTGGTGGAGATCGGGATTTTGGGGGCCAGGAGGAGGGGAAAGGGCGCTTGCGTGGGGTCGAGCATCACCCGGTGCCTTCCACCCTGCAGAGAGCCTGGAGCTGCTCACAGCAGAACCCTCCTGGCCGGGGGGCTCAGGCGTCCCTGAGGAGCCCCAGCACGGCCTCGCAGGGCTGGGGAATTTCAAGGAGGAACAAATCCCAAGTGCTATTAAAAAAGGACATTTCCTGCAGCGGAGGCCTGCCTGGAGAGGGGAAAGGGCGCTGTGTTGTAACCGCGGGGAGGGCCGAGCTCTGACTCAGCCCAGCGCCGCCGGGAGCAGCTCGGGGTGGCCACGGAGCTCTCGGAGCACTCGCCCACTCCTCGTCCTCTGGCATCACCAGCAGCAGCAGGGGACACACAGGGACACGGCTTGGGACGGGCGAGGCTGGAGGTGAGCGGCGGGTCGGGGCACGGGCAATGCCAGCAGAGCTGCTGTGACCACGGAAGGTGCCAGGGGACTCTCCTGGCCATGCACGTCATGCCCTGGGCACGCTCCGGACGCCGTGAACGTGGGCATGTGGCGGTGGCCGGTGGATCCCCAGCGCTGGCAGGACCGTGATCCAGCCATTTGTCATTCCGGATCCTTCCGAACTCGTGTGGCGCATTCACACCCACGCGAGTGGGATGAGCAGCCTGGGGCTGGGGCTCTCCTGGCTCAGGGGACACCGGTGTCCCCCACACAGAGCGGTGTGAGTGTGGTGACCAGTGGTGTGCTGGTGGCAGTTGTCTTTCCTTGGGAATTCGGTAGAAAACCAAGTGGAATCGAGGGGGACAGGGCAGGCCCCGCAGTGCTGGGTCTTGGCCCCATCTTGGGGACACTGAAGGGAGGATTGGGGTGTCTGTCTGCCCTGGGACCCTCTCTGGGGCAGGGCTGGGTGGGCTGTGGCAGATGTTTTGCCTCCGTCCCGGCGGGATGCGCAGCCCGGCGCATTCCTCCGGACTTTCTCGGCGTTTCTTCCCCCGCCAGCACCTCCCCGGGGACGGCAGCTGAGCTCTCCCAGCCCTGCACCACGGGGCAGAGGAGGCTTTGTCCTGTTGTTTCCCACCAGGGGATGGTGGCAGGGGGAGGACAGGGCCATCCCCAGGCTCAGGGCAGGGATCCCCTCACACCTGGGGACCTGGAAGTCACTCCCAGGAGAGGAGACGTGTCCCACACCTGTGGGCTTTGAGCTAAGATGGCTTTGAGCAACAAAGGGAGGATTTTGGGTGACTGTTGTCAGGTTTGTTGCGTGCACAGAGCTGTTGGCGTTGCTGTCCTCAGGCCCATGGGGTGCTGAGCACCCAAAGGAGCCCCACGGAGACGCCCAGGACAGGACCCAAGAGCTTGTGCCTCCACACTCGGCTCTTCACCACTCTGCTGACTCCCATCCTGTGTTTTACAGGCTCAGCTCTGGCTGTCCCTGGGGTTTTGAAGCTGCTGAACACACGAGAGGATGGAACAGCCCCCGAAATGGCCACCACGAGAGACGGGCAGAGCTGATGTGCCAGCACGCCGCCGCACGGGCACCACCGCGGGCCCTTTCCCGGGCACAGGCAGGGACAGGCCGTGGGCTTATCTTCCCCTGCCCAGTCACGCAGAGGGGGCTGGATCCCAGGGGCTGGATCCCGGTGCAGGGATCCCAGGGCACGCTGCAGTGCCGCACATCCCTCCTGCAGAAAGCACAGCAGCCCCTTCTCGGGGGCGTGCAGGGAGCCCGGCAGAGGCTCTGCAAAGGCAGGAGGGTCCCTGCAGCACCTCCCCTGGTTCTGGGTCCCTGTGGCTGTTGTCACACTTGGCCGGGGCTCAGGGCCGGCCTGGCCGTGGCTGGTACAGAGGCAACGCCGTGCTGGCCAAGGCTGCTGCAAACCCTCGTTCCTGAGCGATGGATGCCGCAATCTTGGGGCTCCACAGGGCTCTTTCCCCCACTCTTTCCCCCCAGAGAGCAAGGGGCAGCAGCGGGGGGAGCCCAGCCCAGGGCAGGGGGTGGTTCCTGCCCCGGGTCCCAGCTGGGTGCGCGTGGCCGGGGGGGCCGGGCCGGATGCAGGGGCTCATGGCAGAGATGCAGCATCTGCTTCTCATCAGGCTGCTGGGGCTGTGATAGATGGTCTGTTTATCGGCTTCAGCCCTGCTCAGGATGTTAGTGTTCGCCTGAGAAGGATATTTTTGGGCTCGGCCGCTCCCTCCATCCTCCCTCGCCTCCTGCTTCCCCCCGGATCTCCGCTCTCCAGGCCAGGTGGGCTGAAGCCTGTCCAGACCCAAGGGTGGAGATCCAGGGAGCTTCTGTCCCACAGCCCCTGGTTCTCGCTCATGGGAAGGGCTGGGCTGGGCTCTGCCGGCCTGGGAATGGATCAGGCCAAGGTTTGAGCTTGGGAAGCCGAGGTGCTGGCCAGCTGCCGGCTCTCCTGGGGACGGGGACAAGGACAAGGGTGGGGAGGGACAGCAGGAGCTTTCACACACTCCTCATCCCCAGGGGAAGGGGCAGGGAGGGATGTGCTGTGTGGCACCCACAGCCCCACACCATCCTGCTCACCCCCATCACCCTCACCCTCTTGCCCAGCTCTGCACCAGCTCTCTGGGGGGACATTTGGGATTTAGAGGCAGCCCCACCACTTCCCCATCCCCTGTCCCTGTCTGTCCCCACAGGGCTGGGGCCAGGCTGAGCTACCGAGCCCAGGCCTGTGCTGCCATCACTCTGGGGACACGGGCACACAGCTCTGGAGGCGGGGGACACTTCTCTGCCCGCACCCAGGCACCGCCTGGCCGTGTCCCCACCCACGGCCCCACAGCGAGGGGGACCCCGGACAGGTCCATGTCTCCCAGCCCAAGGTGCAGTGCTGCATCTCTGGTCAATTGGGAGTCTGAGATGAAGCACTGTAGCTCGGGAAGGGAGGAACTGCGCACCCTGGGGACCCCCGCCCGCTGGGACAAGTGACACGAGGAGAGCTCAGCCCTGGCTGCAGGAAAAGGACTCATCCCAAAGCTCCCGGCAGAGATCCAGCAGGGGTAGGAGGGTGGGCAGGTTTTTCCTTGCAGCAGAGGGGGATCCCTGTGTCTGCTCAGGACCCCCGGCCCGGCGCTGGGCACCAGTGGGAGGGGTCCCACAGAGATGGGAGGGGTGGGGGTACAGCAGGGACACGGCGGTGACTTCTCCCCGTTAGCCACACACGGAGCCGGGACGGCGGCGAGGACGCGCGGGGCTGGCACAGAGCCCGGGTTGCCGTGTCCTCAGGGTCCAGTTTTCCCAGGAATCCCTTAGGCACTAGTTTGGGGATTCCTGGAAATACTGTTCTTGGGGCCACGGCTCGGCGGCCCATCCCGTGTGGGAGCCACAGCCTGCGGGAGAGCCGGGAATGGAGGTACAGGGCCACGGGGAGGGGTGGGAGCGGGAGGGGGAGCCCCTGGAGATCCCACACGGGGGGTGGTGGATGTCCCCGTGGGTCACCACTCTGTGCCAGGGGATGTGGCTCATGGGCAGGTGGCCTCACGCCCCTCCTGCCCTGCCCGGGCCACCCAGGGTCAATAAAGGTCTCCATTCCCGAGTGACTCTGTCCCGGCCGGTCCTTTGGGGCTGCGAGCAGGGTGGGAGCCAAGGGGGTGGTGCCAGCACAGTTTGGGGCAGAAAGGAGGGACAAGAACCACCCTGGGGGCCGCTTTCTTCCTCCTGTGCTGTCCCGCACCACGTCCCCCCCATCACCAGCCCTGCTGAGCTCCTGCAGAAGGAGCACACTGCAGTGCCGCACATCCCTGATGTGTGATCCTGCGGGGCAAGGAGACACCCCATGCAGCAGCTGCCTGGGGGTGGGCTGGGGGCTCTCCCTGCATCGATCCCTGCCCGCACCCAGCCCTGCCTGCACCAGGGTGGGTGTGGGCAGCACTGGATGGAGACAGAAGAATCCCAAAACCATTTAGGTTGGAAAAGCCCTCCCAGCGCATCGAGTCCCACCTGTGCCCCATCCCCACCTTGTCCCCAGCCCAGAGCACTGAGTGCCACCTCCAGCCCTCCCTTGGGCACCTCCAGGGATGGGCACTCCAAACCTCCCTGGGCAGCCCCTGCCAAAGCCTGAGCACCCTTTCCATGGAGAAATTCCTGCTGGTGTCCAACCTGAGCCTCCCCTGGCACAGCAGGCAGGTGCAGGCACAGGCTGGGCAGGCCGGCAGGTGGCACTGCTGCTTCGATGGGAGGCTCCCTGCCCTGCCCATCCCATCCCATCCCATCCCATCCCATCCCATCCCACCCC